>JAIQCW010000058.1:0-75049 GCA_020283715.1 Cytauxzoon felis
CTTCCACCATATGTTTGCCCACTATTATTGGCCTAACAACCGTTACTTTGTTAGTTATGATTCCTGTATTGGTTTTGAGAATTTACGAAATTTATTTAATGTTTGTTATAATTTTAATGTTTTACAATCTTGTCTTGTATTTAAATGTGCTAATTTGTTTATGAGTCCTGTCTAAAATTTTGTTTGTCAAATTTATACCGTTATAATTTGAATTTCTATTATTAACCTTGATAATATAAAATTAAATATCAAAAAAAACTTATAATATTCACTATAATGTATAAATGGTCCTTTTTTATGGCTGATTTAAGTTGTCAAATGATGTCGTGATCTGATACCCAAATTTTAAGTACTAATCACCTTATATCATTACTAATAATAATACTTGAAGATGTAATATCATCTATAGATGAGTTTTTATAGTTGTAATGCATGTCTAATATTCAAACTCAAGTGTATTTTGATCAATACTCTTGAATATAAATTAACTTGCATTAAATAATTATCTAGATATACTATAAACCAATGTCATTGAGAGTTATAGATATATCCTAATGTTGTTGGTGGAATAATATAAATGAACCAAGACTCAAATAATGGGTTAATTCCTCATGATTTAAAGATGGTCGATATAGTATCTGTAATGCCAAATCAAGGCTACTCTAATTATAATCGAATGTAATTTGACACTTATAACTGAAGCATATAATTCTAATAATTTATAAATGTATATAAATCTACTACTATACTATATAGGGTACTAAACAATTATAATATTGCAAGGTAAAATTATATAAATAATTAACATGTAATATAACAATCATTAAATAATATTAATTTAATCATCTAAATGTTAATAATTACAATAAATAAAAATAAAATAAGCTCTAATATTATATTTTGCACTATAATCTGATGTGGGTATGGGGTAAAGCACCAAATTAAAATAGATAGTATACAATAACAATTATATCACCATCAAAATCTATAATTTAAACAATTACAACCAATTATATCAATATATATATATCATAACCCAACTCCATACACTATAATCAATCAAACACTACTACTCTTCAACCTGAAGTCCAATCCAACTCACATTCTCTTGCAGACAACTCGTACACTTGAGGTTAATGACTACCTTCGTCTGTTCCACTCGCCGTGGTGGCCTCTTTTATTTACTTCCCCCTACGCTTCCCTGAGATCAGCTACGGGTTCCACTTGAGCTTTCCACCTGAGGTCCAATGACTGTTTTCCACTACTTCATTTTACCTGTGAAATTTGAACGAATTTCATAATTTCTGGGGAAACTACTGAAGATTGTGGAATGAATATTGGATGTAATTCAAGTGTCAATACTTCATTGAAGAGGACATTGATGATTGTATTGAGTTTACTTAAGCTCACTTCATTCCATATTATATTCATTGAGATATCTGAACAAACATGAATTCCGTCACTTTTCTCTTATCTCGACTAAATAAGGTTTATAACCTCAAGTGGAAGTGGAACCTGGAAGCGATCTCTGGGAAGCGGAGGGACAACTAAATAGAGAAGCTGTCTGCAAGACGAAGGAAAGGTGGATGGACCTCGAGTGGATTGGATTGGATTAGATGGGTATATTTTGGTCACGATCGGGTAGATCGGTGAAATCGTATTTATCATCTTTTCTTCTTAATTTATGGAATGAGTAGATGGGTGGTGTTTTTGTATATTTTTTTTTTAAGTTATTGATACCACCGCTTTCATCGAAGATTTGTGTTTGTAAAATTTCATCTTCATCATCATTGATATTGAGGAAATCTGTAGGTACATGTGCGAATTGTACACCGGGTGCTTTTTCAACATGTCTAAGATTATCTAAAATTTTTATTTTAATTTTATCTAAATGTTCAGGTGTATTATAATTAATCATAGAGGATGGTGTTAAATGTAATTGAAAATCAGGTGCATAATAATCATAATAATCATTTAATGATATTTGATTACTCATATCATCATGTTTATTTAATATAACACCAGTTTCATATGCCCAACATCTTGCAACATTACGTATAGTATAACCACCACCACCTAATACTAATAATGGTATATTTAAACTTTTAACATAATCAACACATGCAGCATGTCCTTTAATAGTTAAATTAAATCTACCAAGACGATCACCAGTAAGTGAATCAGCACCACATTGTAATACAATAGCACCAGGACAATATACATCAACACATTTACCAATTACAATTTTAAATAATTCAATAAATGATTCATCATCAATACCATCATTTAATGGTACATTAACACTATAATATTTACCTGAACTAACACCAACATCAGTTACATCACCTGTACCAGGAAAAAAATTACCAAATTTATGAAATGATACAGTCATAACACGATGTGTAACATAAAATGCTTCTTCAACACCATCACCATGATGTACATCAATATCAATATACATTACTCTTGCATGATATTTTAATAATTCTAATATACCTAATACTATATCATTCAAATAACAAAATCCACTAGCTTCACTCCTTTTAGCATGATGTAAACCACCACTCCAATTTATACATATATCAGCTTGTTGATTATTTAAACGATGTGCTGCATCTATAGATGCACCAGAACAACTCTGTTGAAATACATATAAACCATCAAATACTGGACAATCTGTAGCCTCACCAACATTAAATCTCTTCAATTGATATGTAAAATCACGATAATTATCCGGATTTACACCAGATAAAAATGTACATACTCACTATCATGAAATGATAATAATTCAGGCTCTACCGCCTTATGAGGCCTAAATATCTCCATATGCCTATATAAATCATAACTCAATACCAATGCATGAGCCATCCTAATACGCTGAGGCTTCATCGGATGACCAGGACCATAATAATAACTACCCACATCGGGATCATAAAAATATGATACACGCTTCTCCATCTTTTATACACATATAATTATCATCACCCTTACAAAAACTATCGTATATAACCTAAATATACTAGAATACAAGTTATAACATAACCTTAATTCGTCTTGATATATACCTTAAGTCGTCTTCCACTCACCTCGATTAGTACTGAAGAGAAATGTACAACCTCTGTTACCACTGCCGTGGAGGCTTCTTCCTTTTAATTATCTCTAAAGAGTATAGCCACTCCCAGAGATCGTGGCGGTAGAGAAGGTATGGATTGGACCTCAGGTGGTGAACTCAGGATGTAACCTCAAGTGGAAGTGGACTACCCGAAAGTGATCTACGGGAACTTGAGGGGGAAGTAAATAGAGAAGCTGACGGCAGGAATTTAACTTCGGGTGGAGAGCTGACGGCAGGAATTTAACTTCGGGTGGAGAGCTGACGGCAGGACCAACGTGGAGGTAACCTCGGGTGGAAAATGCCACAAACTTTCTTCTCTTGCAAACAATCCTTCTAAATACTTATCTCTATAGAGTATATCCACTCTTTGAGATTATGATTTTATTTTGTCTAACTTGAAGGGTTAGTGCTAGATAATTAAAGAATCTGTGTAAGGTGACCTATGGTATAATACTTGGAGTAAAATTGATATAAGATTTTATATGATAAACTATGGGTATATTAATTACCCATTAAAATAAATTTATGGATGATAATAATTCTTTAACTTTGATGCAATATAGAGGAGGTGTAGGTGTATGCTTTGATGCTTTCATAATAGAATGAGTGAATGCATGAGATATTGAATTTCAAGTGCAAAATATGAAATATTTATGAATGGATGATAATTTATATAGAATATTAAATGATATAATAAGAATATAGGATATGTATAAAAAATGGGTGTAAATCACAAACACATTTAAAAAAAATATAAATTATTATAATCTTCTATAAAAATAATACATTATAAATTAATTTAATTAATATATAAATGTCTAATAAAATAATTATTATATAATATCAATTATAATATATATATATATATATCTATACAGTATATGACATGGGGAATAGTATATGATATTAGAAATAAATATATGATATATATATAATATTAAATGATATATAATAAATTTATATTATTATATATAAATATAATTATAATAATTAATGGTATATTAAAAATATAAATTTATTTAATATTAATAATAAAAAATATTATTAGGTTTCAATTTAAATCATAATAATATTTATTATAATTTTAATTTATTATCGTATAATAATACAAATAATAAATTACTTGGTATATCTAATAAACGTTCTATTAATAATTATGATTATGAACATTTATTATATAAAATTGGTATAATATCTAAATTAACATCTGGTATTTATACTATATTACCTATTGGTAAACGTATTATTAATAGAATAAAAAGAATAATAGATATAGAAATGTATAAATTAAATGCACAAGAAATTATATTACCATTATTACAACCACAATCATTAATTAATAATAATAATAAATTAAATTTATTTAATAATGAATTATATAAATTAAATGATCATAATAATAATACATTTTTTTTATCACCAACTTGTGAAGAATTAATAATATATCTATTACAACATGAATTATATCCTATATCTAAATCTATATTACCTATTATATTATATCAATTCAATACTAAATTTAGAGATGAAATTAGAACTAGTAATATTAATACCAGATATAAAGAATTTATTATGAAAGATGCATACTCATTCCATTCAGATCCAACAGATGCTAATCTATATTATAATAAATTCATTAATACATATACATATATCTTCAATCTATTAGGAATCAAATTCAATATCAATCATCATAATAATAATACAGAATTCATCACCAATATCCATACCAACAATATTAATACACATAAATCACTAGTAAGCCATTTCACATCATATACACATGAAAATATACCACACGAGGTCCAATCCAACTCTCTTCCACCTGAGGTTACAACATCTGTTCCACTCGCCGTGGAGGCCTCTTCCAATTATCTCCCCGTAAACGGTAATGCCACTCCCGGAGATCGTGGCGGTAGAGAAGGTAGTGATGGATCATCCATCATGGGAATGATGGAAGATGGTTCTAAGGATGTGTTTGATGTAACCTCAAGTGGACTACCCGTAGCTGATCTCAGGGAAGCGGAGGGACAACTAAATAGAGAAGGCTCTCTGCAAGAGGAAGATAAGGTTGTAACATCAGGTGGAAATGAATTGATATCGATGGAGATAGGTCATATATTTAGATTTGGTGAGATAGATTTGAGTTATGAGATGACGGGTCGTCGTGAGTATGGTATATATATGAATTCATATGGTATAGGTATAAATAGATTATTATCTGCAATAATATATAATAATATTGATGATAATGGTATAAGATTACCACAGATAATATCACCATGGGATGTATGTATAATACCTTGTGATGATTCAAGTATTAAAATGGGTGAATGTGTGCGTAATTATTTAAGTAAGATTGGATTATCTGTATTATTAGATGATAGAAATTTATCTATAAATATGAGATTAATGGATATGAAATTAATAGGTGTATCTCATATATTAACATTTTCAAAAATATTTAAAGATCGTAATATACATATGATGGATGATGATATATTTAATCGATTAAAATATAATTCTTCAATATCTAATTTATATAATTTAGGACAAAATGTAGATAGATTTTCATGTAAAGATGTAATAGATATTAATGATCTATTAGATTATAAATTTGAATATCATGATAGATTACATGATGGAACTTATATAATTAATTTTAAATTATTATTAAATATATTAAATATATAAATATATATAATTAATTATTATTTAAGATTTTTTTCTTTACATATACTAGCTACTCGTGGAATTTAGAGATTCAACAACCATATATGCCCACGTAAGGTGATTACAAGAACTTAATATAAAGTGACACCTTTTTATAATCAGTGTGTTCAATCATCTATTAATACAGTATTTTATAATATCTTTTATAATCTTTTAAACTACTTTATTCAATGTGCAACAAATCAACTACCGATTTATATAATGACTACATATAAATGGGCTGATATCGCCAGTAGCGAATCATGTAAGTTTTATTCAATTTCTATAGAAGAATACATAATATCGAGTTTTTATTACTAAATGGTCATTTTTATTTAAGAATCATACAATGTGTGAATCATAATCGATTTTTTATATGTGTAACGCTATAGTGCAATGTTACACTGATATCCACCAATACACATCCATTTACCCAAAATATAACAAGAATGAATTTAACAAATGTCATTTATTATCAACATCACCATTGTATCCACTCAATAGACCATTTCATCACTCCATAACAATAAACAGTCTCTACACCCACACACCCATGATTATATACCATCATTCGTGAATTAATCACAGTACAAGACTATATTCATACATTACAACCATGGAACATTGTGACTCTGTATCACACTTGAGGTTACAACCACTTGAGGATACAATCCAACTTCCCTTTCCACTAGGCGTGGAGCCTCCTCTATTTACCTCCCCTTCCAGCTTCCATAGATCGCTTCCAGGTTCTCCACCTGAGGTCATATTCATTAATTTCACTAACTTCAATTTTACCTCAAAATTTGAAGGAAATCCTCAATTTCTGGGGAAACTCATGAGGATTGTGGAATGAACATTGGATGTATTTCTAATGTCAATATCTCATTGAAAAGGACTACATCGATTGTATTTAGTTGACTTAACCTCACTTCATTCCAATTTATATTCATTGAGTTGTCATTACTTATGTGAATGTCGTCACTTTAGTCTTATCTCGCCGAGATTATGAATTAACCTCAAGTGGAGAACCCGTAGCTGATCTCAGGGAAGCGAAGGGGGAAGTAAATAGAAGAGCTCCATGCAATGGAAAAGATGGACCTCGAGTGGAAGAGATGTCTGCAAGACGAAGGAAAGGTGGATTGTAACCTCAGTTTGATTGTTCTTCGGATGGAATTGAATTATATGTGTATATATAACAATTAATATTATAGGTGCATCATTTGGTCGTACAACGATGATGATGTTGGAGCGTCGTGAGCGTTATGCTGGAATATGTCGTGGTATGATGGATGTGAGTAGTGGTTTTAATAAGAGTCATTTATTGATGATGAATGATTCATATATTGACAAGACGGGTATACCAGATCTTCAGGATTCAAAGCATTTTATAAATTTAAAATTAAAAAATGTAAAATTAAATGATGGATCAATATTAGATGATACAATATCAACACCATCAATTTGTGATTATAATCATGATGATGATTTAGAAGAATTACAAAATGATCATAATTTAACATCATCTGGTCCACATATTATACAATCATTTGCTAATTTTTTAAGCTCAGATTCCAATATCAAATCACCACCCAATTCACAACAAAATTTATCAAATAATCATCACAATAATGATGTACACAATCTCACAAATCTTATTCCACTCGATGTACAATCCAATCCACCTGAGGTTACCTCTACTGTAGGTCCAACCTCTATTCCACTCGCCGTGGAGGCCTCTTTTAATTCACTCCCCGTAAACGGTAATGCCACTCCCAGAGATCGTGGCAGTGAGAAGGGTAGTGATGGATCATCCATCATGGTAATGATGGAAGATGGTTCTAAGGATGTGTTGCATGTAACCTCAAGTGGACCCGCAGCTGATCTCAGGGAAGCGGAGGGGGAAGTAAATAGAAGAGCTGACGGCAGGACGACCTCAGGTGGAGGAAGCTCTCTGCAAGAGGAAAATAAGGTTGTAACCTCAGGTGGAAAAGAGAGTAGGAAAGGACCTCAGGTGGATGTATCTAATGGTCGTCGTATGGACCTTGGTAGGAGTAATCGTTATACTCCATCATCTCATATTGTTCGTTCGAGTGGTATATGTAATGGTGATTATAATAATAAAAATGGCAATAGTAATACAGTACATTTGTCAAATGAAGCTAGAGTAAATAATGTAGCATCAAATAAACATGGGGTACAATTAGATTGTAATAAAAAGTTAGAAAAGAGTTTATCTAATAAAGATAAATCACAGGTTAATATTACATGTGATTTTTCATTAGTTACAACCGTACCTATGAATAATCAATTAACACCAAGGCGTATATTACAAAATACAAATGGTACAAAACGTAACTCTACTAATAATCAATACTTTGATGAAATTACACATCTACCATTAAATCCAAATAAAAAAGCTAAAGAAATCAAAATGAATAAAACACAAAAAGATGAACTACAACAATTGCTACTCCATCAAATCAATAATAATAATAAACAAATCATTATCGATACCAATAATCGCCTCTATTCCAGACTCAAAGATATCGCCATCGGTAAAGCAACCAAAGTAAGTTGACCGAAGAGCGAAGCGATGAAGGAACGAAGTGACTGAGTCCGAACGAGCATGCGAGTGAGGTGTTGTCCATCTCCACCGAAGGTTGTACAACCTCTTTTCGTCCTGCAGTTCCACCTAAGGTCTTTCCACTCGCCGTGGTGGCCTCTTCTATTTACCTATCTCTAATGAGTATAGCCACTCCCGGAGATCGTGGCGGATGTTAGATAAGGATGTAACCTCAAGTGGAATACCCGCAGCTGATCTCAGGGAAGCGAAGGGGGAAGTAAATAGAGGAGGCCACCACGGCGAGTGGAAGGGCTGAAGGTAGTGACTTGACCTCAGGTGGATTGGATCTCAAGTGGAGTTTTTCATATATAAATTACAGGGTTATCAGAATTACATAAGATCGGTACCGGTGTATGAGCGTGGTCCGGATGATCCTCAGACTCCGAATATAAAGGAGAATATATCGGCATCGAAGTTTCGTGCTATATATCGTACATGGCGTACGCAGTTGCATAAGTACGATGATATTAAATAGTAGTTTTACATTAATTTTTTTTTAATCTTTATAAATTTATTCATTATATATGGGGAATTGTCTAGTGAGATTGATCATTCTTTATAATATGAGTGATATAGATAGAGATATTGCACAGCTTAAACAATGTGAATACCTTAATGAAAATGAAGTTAAAATATTATGCAATAAAGCGAAAGAAATACTAATCGAAGAATCCAATGTACAACATGTCGACTCACCCGTAACTGTAAGTTCAACAATCCAAAATAAACCAAAAAATCAACACCATTTAAATATCATTCATTTATTCTAATATTATCGTCTACAAAATATGTGTAAATTAATCACATTTACACCTGAGGTTACAACCATCGTTGCCACTAGGCGTTCCACCTGATGTCGTCTTGCAGACAGCTTCCTTATTTACTTCCCCTTCCAGCTCCCGTAGATCGCTTACAGGTCCCACTTGAGGTCCAATCCATACCTTCACTTCCGCCACGATCTCTGGGAGTGGCTCTACTCTTTAGAGATAGGTAATAAGGAGAAGCCTCCACGCCGAGTGGAACAGTGGGTTGTAACCTCAGGTGGATTGGACCTTGAGTGGAGTTTTGCAATTATTATATGATTATATTTATGTATATATAGGTATGTGGTGATATTCATGGTCAATTTTATGATTTTAAGGAGTTATTGGAGGTGGGTGAGGATATACCGGAGACGAATTATTTATTTATGGGTGATTTTGTTGATCGTGGATATTATAGTGTAGAGACATTTTTATTATTATTATGTTATAAGGTACGATATCCGGATAGGATAACATTAATACGTGGTAATCATGAATCACGTCAGATAACACAAGTATATGGATTTTATGATGAATGTATAAGGAAATATGGTAATGTTAATGTATGGCGTTATTGTACAGAAATATTTGATTATTTTTCTATCGGTGCATTAATTGATAATCATTATTTTTGTATACATGGTGGTTTATCACCATCAATATCATCTATAGATGAAATTAGATTTATTGATAGAAAACAAGAAGTACCACATGAAGGTCCTATGTGTGATTTATTATGGAGTGATCCTGAAGCTATGGATGGTTGGGGTGCTAGCCCTAGAGGTGCTGGATTTTTATTTGGTGGTGATATTGTTAGACAATTTTGTCATCAAAATAATATACATACCATAGCTAGAGCACATCAATTAGTTATGGAAGGTTATAAATGGTGGTTCAATAAAATGCTTATTACTGTATGGTCCGCACCCAATTATTGCTATCGTTGTGGTAATATCGCATCAATTATGGAAATAGATGAACAACTCAATCCAACATTCAAAAAATTCGAAGCTGTACCACCAAATAAAAGAGGTGTACCAGCTAAAAAACCATTCCCAGATTACTTTCTATAATCTCATTTCATTCATACACTAACAAATAAAATGAGCAATACCAAACCATTATAACGACTCCACCCGAGGTCCAATCCTACTCTTCATCTCCATTTTCTCTTCCCACTCGCCGTGGTGGCCTATTCTACTTAGTTCCCCCTCAAGTTCCCGTAGATCACTTTCGGGTTCCACTCGAGGTCTAGTACTACTCTTCATTCCACTCGAGGTTACATTCAACACATCCTTAGCACCATCTTCCATCATTCCAATGATGGATGATCCATCACTAACTTCATCACTACCTTCACCACGATCTCCGGGAGTGGCTCCACTCTTTAGAGATAGGTAATTGGAAGAAGCCACCACGGCGAGTGGAAGGAGAGTTGGATTGGACCTCAGGTGGAGATTTGACTCAGGACGAATGAAGTAAGTAGAGAATGAGAACCTTCAGTGAATTTGAACTTTATTAGATGCTTTTTTATTCTCTTATATATCTTCCTTAATTACACATGTTAATGCCCCATTATTGGTGTTAAGTTTCCAGGAATTAAAATCTCCAATAAATCGATGCCATATAATATGATGTAATGTTGTTTTATGTAATTTAATATTGTTGTTTTAATGTTATCGCATACATGTGTTTTATATTCTAATTTTGTATATTCTTTAACCATTGTTTCGTTGTCGTATATTAATCATACATCGATTTCATCCTTAACATGAAGTTATATACCCATAATTAGATACAATATTTCAGTCATTCATCGCATTTACAACATGCATATCCTTCCGTTTATCATAATTATATTGTGTCAATACGCATCCATCGCAGCCAACAATACACCTATATCATTGGATATTAATACAAGGGAGGAAACAGATCTAGTTAAAGTAACTAAGAAAGAAGATGGTTGTATGGTGATATATAAGATTGAACCAAAGAATAAGTCTAAAATTGGTAAATTTGTGGATGGTAATAAAGTAATTTATGAACCTAAAGAAGATGAAAAGTTCAAATATGTCGAGGTTAAATCCAATAAAGCTACTGACTACGAACCTATGCTGGTATCCTTGTACTATTCACAACTTTGTTGCGGTAATGGTGAGGTAACTTACTTCCTCGTTGACAATGTGTGGAAAAGAGTTAGTGAAGGTGTTGTTCGATACATTACAAAACTCTTGAAAGAGGGTCAAAAAATTGTAAGGGAAGTTGAATTTGGAGCATATGTTGCATATAGTAAGGAAAGGAAGAAAAAATATAGTGAGGTTGATGTAAGTAAAAAGGATAACATAACTGGAGTTACTAAGGAAGATGGTAAAGAAGGTAACATAGAAACGTGTAAATATAAAGTAAATGATGGTTTTGTAATATTCCAAGTTAAAGATGGAAGTAACCCAATCTGGAAGTGGGAAGATTATGTATGTGGATGTTATGAAGTAAAGGTTTATCCTAAACTTAATCCAGTTCTGGTTGTATTGACTGTAAAATATATTAAAGAGGCTAAAATTTTATATTATAATAAAGTGAGTCAGACCAATTTCGCTGAAATTCAAAAGGTACAATTTGATGCAAAGTTGAATGAATTGAAGGAGAAGAACAAGAACTATAACAACAATAATAATAACTAATGTAGTCGAGGTAATACATAGAACCTCATGTTGTAAATTAATAATGTAAATTCAATATACAGACAAAGTGGGGAATTCCCATGATTTAAAAACACTCGATATCGTAGTTAATGCCAAAACTAGGCAAATCTAATTTTAATTAACTGTATCTAATCATTTATAACTGAAGTATATCATTATAATAATATTATGAAGTATATATAATTAGTATTATTATATGTATTATATAGTTGCTGTAGTATACTTCAGTTCATGTTAGTAGTTATATAGTATATATATTATTATAATTATTAATACGAATACATATATACCTTTATATAACTATATATCATCCTTCAATTATATTAATGTATGAGTATATATTATATTAAGAGAGATATCCTCAATAGACATTAATATTGTAGTGGAAATGGTGTTTTTTATCCCGACAACCCGATATTACCCCATCTTCTCCACTTGAGGTCTTGCCAAAAAATTCATCTCCAACCTCATCCTTCGTCTTGCAGACAGCTTCTCTATTTATCTATCTCTAAAGAGTATAGCCACTCCCAGAGATCGTGGTGAAGTTAGTGATGGATCATCCATCATGGGAATGATGGAAGATGGTGCTAAGGATGTGTTGGATGTAACCTCAAGTGGAATTAAGTGTAGTACTGAACCTCGAGTGGAACCCGTAGCTGATCTCAGGGAAGCGAAGGGGGAAGTAAATAAGGAAGCCACCACGGCGAGTGGAAGAAGAGTAGGATTAGACCTCAGGTAGAAGCCTAGTGGAAGAAGAGTTGGATTATACCTCGAGTGGATCTGACTGATAATGTAAATATTGTTCATGTGATGAGATTAATCTGTGTATTTTTACATGTATTAAAACAATTAAAGTTCATCTACTTGTTCTATTAGTTGATATTGATGATTGAATTCTTCTTCATCAATGAGTGACCATGTTATATCATCTTTTTTCATAAAGTATAGATTTGGATCACCTGGTTCATCCCATTTGATATATAGATGTAATAATATAGGTGTTTTATCACGATTAAGATGTATTTTAATATCTGTACATTTAGGTTCTTCATTACCATCCCATCCTGTACCTTCCCAGATGACATAATTATCATCTACAATTTGATGTATATAATGATCATCATTAGGTACAACATGACATATAAATTTATTATCTAAAATTTCATGTTTAAAATCAATATATGGTATATTATGTCTATTACTAATATCAATTACAGTTTCATTATCTAATCTTTTAATTAATCTAGCATGTTCATCATGTGGTATATTATAAAAATCATCATCCATATATTTAAAATATAATTTATCACGATGTGGATCATTTAATATAATTTTAACTAATAATACATTATTTTTTTTACGATGTACTAAACATACAATACAATAATCATTATCATTAGTAGTCCATAATATTTTATTATCACATTTTATAGTAATAATTCTAACATGTCTATTAGCTAAATGTTTTGTTACAAGATTACCAACATATGTCATATAATATTTATGTTGTGTAAAATCATCACCTTCATTTATATCTAATATTCTTTCTGATTTTAATTCTTTTATTATTTTATTTATATCACCATGTTCTATAGTATACCATTTATTATTAATAGATTTTTTTAATATTGTATTTCTAATTACATTTGTATTAAATCTTTCTATTAATATTATTCTTATAATATTAGATTTAATATAACATATACATTTTATTAAATTTTCTTTATCTGTTTTACTTTTCCATATACTATTACCATTTTGTAATAATTCTGTTATATATATATTATCTTTAGGTATAAATGATATACATCTTAAACCATCTGATACATATTTATTTATATTTGCATTTGGATTATCTATATCATCTGTTATTTCTAATATATTCTCATTTAATATTATATTACTCATTAATAAATATCCTTCATAATCTATATGTTTCCATGATTCAATTATTCTACTTCTACATATATATATAGTATTATTATCATCTAATAATAATTCTAATAATTTATATTCTTCTCTTTTTATATAACATATACAATTCTTTATATATCTATTATCATTATAATCACTAGACCATAAAACTATACCATTCAAATGTATTAATACTACCTTATCTAATGGTGATATATTATATACATATCTTTTATTACCAAAATCTGTAGTCTTTATATCTATTATATTATTCTCATCCTTTAAATTCAATGATCGTATATTACTAGAATCAAAACGTTCCTCATACCATCTATTATTACGTTCCTCATATTGATATAATTGACCATCTAAATCATCTTCAGATAATACATTAAATTCTATACATCTATTACGTCCATTAGTACCCAATACAACACATATACAATACTCTTGCAATTTCTGCCTCCATATCACAGAATCACCATCCTTAATAATAGTAATAACCGCATCACCCAATGCTACATATACATTATATGTTATACGATTCTCAATAAAGTTCAAACTCCTAATATATTCATTCCTTATAGATATATCCAATGTTATTGGTGTAGGTAAACAATATATAATATAATTTGCTAATAAAACAAATATATACATACCAAACATTATAAAATACATCAATTTATTATACATACTATTATACATTAACAATTTTCACAACTACATTAAAATAATGCATTACCTAGATCTCCATCATAAAAGATGGGGACAAATAATAACAATCTCAACTCTAACCTCATCTATATATACAATAATATATATAACCATACATATATTATACAATAATAAAAGAACAAACAATATTACACCAAAGACAATCGTCTAAACATATATTCAACTCAAATTATGTTCCAGACAACTCTCCACATGAAGTCCAATCCTTATCTCCTTCGTCTTGCAGACAGCTTCTCTATTTATTTCCCCTTCCAGCTCCCATAGATCGCTTCCAGGTAGTCCACTTGAGGTTACATCCCATACATCCTTAGCACCATCTTCCATCATTCCCATGATGGATGATCCATCACTACCTTCACCACGATCTCCGGGAGTGGCATTACTCTTTAGAGATAGGTAATTGGAAGAGGCCTCCACGGCGAGTGGAAGAGAGTTGGAATGGACCTCAAGTGGTGATCATTGTAGGTGGATAAGATGTGAATTAAATTGAGATAAAATTAAATATAATTATTGTAATTGATGTTTATAATTATTATGTATGGTTTATATAATTTTAGTAATTAGCTTATACTTTATAATGTTATTTTTATAAAAATTGTATATAAATGTACCCCACTTTAAAAAAATAATAATAAATGATAGATATAATAAATTAAATCGATGGGATATATTTTAAATTAAATAACTTCATTAGATATGAATATAAATTAAATAAATAATGTATATTTAAAATATATGTTAAATTTAAATGTTGGGTATTTATGGTGTAAACCCCCTATTAGCCCGATGAGTAAGGAGGGTTAATATAATTATTGGGCGATTAAATAAAATATGAAAAATTATTTATTAACATGAAAGAATTCATATTGTTGACGTCCTCTACAAAATCTTGCAAGTCTCATATCATCAATTCTAAGTGTAATCCTTTTAGCATGATGTGAACATGCAGTAGATATTTCTAATATTCTAGTGATCTCATCCTCTGTAGCAGCTTGTAAAGCAGTTAATGCTTCTACTGTAAATTTAATTTGACCTTCCCCTTTATACCAAGATTGTGCTATCTCACGTACAACACGTGCAAAAATCGATCTAGGTATCAGTAAATGTGTTGATTTTTGATATGCTAAAATTTCACGTTCTATACGTGTAAGACCAGATTTACGTACAATTTTACCACGTGAATCTCTAGAGGGACCAAATGTATAACCCTTTGGTATACGCACATCACCACTCTTATCAATAAACATCTTATCTGATGATTTATGTAACATCGAATTAACCCTATATCTTATAACTGCATCTATCGCCTCCTGATTAGTTAAATTCCCCTTTCTATACTCTGATATAACTCGTGTGGGGGTTAATACTTTGGGGGGTTTTTTATGGACTTTTTTTGTGGGGGGTTTGAATAATGATATGGATGTATTATTTTCACTATCATTTTGAACATTATTTTTAGATGATTTATCAAGTGTCATAGATCTCTTATTAGTAGGTCCTGTTCTTCGGGGTTTAGGAGCTATTGGAGAGTCAGGGATTTTAGATGGAGCTTGGGTATCTTTAATATTTGTACCGAGAGATAATAAAGGGATATTAATACCGTGATGAACCGGTTCAGAACCACTAGATGTAATAATAATAGGATCATCAGAGACCGTACCCCTCATATCATCACCTGATGTCATATGTACCTCTCCTCTTCCACCTGAGGTCCTGCCGTCAGCTCCTCTATTTACTTCCCCTTCCAGCTCCCGTGGATCGCTTCCAGGTAGTCCACTTGAGGTTACATCCTCACCTTCACCTTTTCCACTCGCCGTGATGGCTTCTCTATTTACATCACTTCGACTCCCATAGATCGTCTCGGATTCTTCGCCACGATCTCCGGGAGTGGCTATACTCTTTAGAGATAGGTAAATAGAAGGGCTGTCTGCAAGACCAACCTCAGGTCTAGAACTACCTTCAGGACGAGGAGGTGTATTGGATGGGCCTATGTTCGAACGTCTTGTAAAAGATGATTGACTTTCTGTGGATATACTACGTTTACTGGAGCTTGAAATTGAGCGTCTACTGGATGATACACTACTTCTACTAGATTTTTTTCCTGAAACTACTGTTGGTTTATCGGTACTACTCATCATTTCTCTTTCTAATTCTTCTGGATCTATTAGATGAAATCCTATTTTCTCATCATCATCTTGTTCAGATTTCTTTATACTTTTAATAGACGATTGACTTTTAGTAGTACTTGGTGACCCTTCTACCTTCTTCTTTCTCCTCCCTCTACTTGATGATGCCTTAGACTTAGCTGTAGAAGGCTCACTACCAGATGATGAAGTAATTACTATAGGGTCATCATTATCTGATGGTAATTCATCACCAAAATCTAAAGGTTTAAATTTACTACTACTAGATGATCTCAAACTTGCTCTATGATTATATGTACTAACCAATTGTGGTATAAAACCATCACATAATCTATCCATATAATCATCCTCATCAATAGACATATTAGTCCTACTACCCAAACTACCATTCAATGATGATCTCTTATCACCATTAATACCAATCATATAATCCGGTACAGTCAATACATTACTATTCAAATTAGATACATTTTCTACAACAGGACGACCATATATATCCAAAACTTTACCACGTACACCACAATTACCATATACACTACGTATCGGAGGAGGATACAAAAATGAATCACTTACAATTTCATTCGAAGTCTTGTCAACTACACATTCCATTCCACTAGCCGTTCCACCTGAGGTCGTCCTGCCGTCAGCTTCTCTATTTACTTCCCCCTTCGCTTCCCTGAGATCAGCTACGGGTTCCACTTGAGGTCCAGTCACTCTACTTCCGCCACGATCTCCGGGAGTGGCTCTACTCTTTAGAGATAGGTAATTAAAGGAGCTGTCTGCAAGACGACCTAGGGTGGAAGTGGAAGAAGAGTTGGATTGAACCTCGGTGGATGAGTTATCTGTAGGACGAGGAGATGTTGATTGAAATTTGGGTGGAGATATCCTACTTTTGTTGGAAGATGAGATTGTAATTCTTGATATGGTGTTATTGGTATAATATCGATTGGGTGTGGTGTTTATTAAATTTTTGTGATTAAATGTATTGAAAAATGTGGTTGTATAATTTTTGGTTATTGATTGTTTAGCGTTATTCATTAATTGATTAATGCTAGACTTTAGATCATTGAAGGGTGTATTATCATCATCAATTGAAACATCTAGTCCTGTATCGTTTATATTATTACTGGGCTTTGGAGATGCACATGTGGTATTATTAAATCCAAAATTATTAAAAACTGAATGTATACTATCATTAGGCTGTATAGACCTTGATATACTTGATGCAGATGATTTTATAATCATATTATTTATACTATTTGAGATATCTAATGTATTTGATGGATAATGGCCTGTAGTTACACTAAGATATCCGCACCTTAATATAAATTTATTTTATAATATATAAAAACTCACTTTGGTGTATGATTATCATCCATATTTATATATTAAAATATTATAAAACATTACACATATAGATTTTGTATACTACATATAGGTCATTTATATACCTACGTATACCCTTAGCCTTGTAAGATATATCCAAACCCCATGACAAAACTGCACATTAAAAAAATTTAAATTTAACACGATTTATAACAGAATTCTGACTTGACGTCAATATTTTTTAAATCTATTTATTTTTTATTGAAAATGATTAATTTAAAAATCTATCGCAATATACATAACCATTTTGGACAAAATTTAAAATACATGTTCAACAACATCAGTATACGTAATTATGTACATTTTCAAAGAGCAAAACCACATGAATTTGAATTACCATTAGATACAATGCCTAAAGATATAGATACCCTTATGAAGACAGATCCACAAAAAATGGATTATTTCGGTAGCTATTGGTATTGGAGAATACGTGGAGAATCTACCCTCATGAATACAGATGATCTACCAAAAAAATCATATAAACAATTAGCTAAAGATCTAGGAATGCAAGTAGTATCCGAACCATCAGAACATATGCTTGGTCTACTAGAATTATACGAATACCTCAAAACCTCACCATTTGTAGGACCATTCGGTACCATCAAAAATCCAGTACTAGTACCAAGCGTACTCACAGAAAGGTATGTTTATATAGATGAAACATAATGATTGCTCTACCTGAGGTTACCTCTACCGTTGGTCCAACATCTAATCCACTTGGCGTTCCACCTGAGGTTACAACCACTGTTCCCACTGCCGTGGCGGCTTCTTCTATTTACCTATCTCTAAAGAGTAAAGCCACTCCCAGAGATTGTGGTGAAGGTAGTACTAGACCTCGAGTGGAACCCGTAGCTGATCTCAGGGAAGCGGAGGGGGAGGTAAATAGAGAAGCTGTCTGCAAGACGACCTCAGGTATAATATTGGTGTTGAATGATGATTGATATTTATGATTTTGTTATATTGATATTATAGGGTTGTTGGATGTACTGGTGGTTCTGGTGATCATGAGCATGTTCCATTATGGTTTAGATGTCGTGAGGGATTTTTATATAGATGTGGTGAATGTGATCAAATATTTATGTTAGTACGTGTACTTTATTCATTACCTGATGGTGAAGATCCATTCCCAGCTGATCCTGATGTTGATGATGTATTTAACCCAGATATCATCGCCAAAGGCCAATTCCAATGGAATACTGGAGACTATGTACAATGGCCAGTAGGTAATGCCACATATAAACAACTCTTCCTACAAGGTACGTTGTCATATCATACACCTAAGAATGAAGCAATCAACAATTACATATCAATGACTTCCATTCGAAGTCTAATCGTGCTCTCCTTTCCACCTTTCCTTCGTCTTGCAGACAGCTCTTCACCCGAGGTCCAATCCGCATCTCCTTCTCTTGCAGAGAGCTCTTCTATTTAACTATCTCTAAAGAGTAAAGCCACTCCCAGAGATCGTGGCGAAGGTAGAGTAGAAGGTAGTGATGGAAGTGGAGTACCCGCAGCTGATCTCAGGGAAGCGGAGGGGGAAGTAAATAGAGAAGGCCTCCACGGCGAGTGGAACACTGGTTGTAACATCAGGCGGAGGAGAGATGTAGTAGATTGTACCTCATTATCGGTTTCCTTCCTTCATTAATTATATTTTTTTTGGGTGATTATATATATCCTTTAGGTAAATGGGGAAATCCAGTACCAAGTTACGACGTTGATACTAGTGAGACGGTCGATGGTTTACCACTTGAGGAGCACAAGAAATATTCTCAATTATAATATTTATTTATTAATTAAATATATTATTTATATATATATCCAAGTGTGTAAGATGTAGGATGTATTGGAAGAGATGTTTGAAGAAGCGTCATTGGGAAATATTAAAGGGAGAGCTTATTGATTTTTTTAGAGTAGAATCACGTTCTACAGAGGTTAATATAGATGTATTAGAATGGCCTAGATTTGTACAGAAGGAAATATTATGGGATCAAGGATTAATTCCAGCATTAATAAGTGATTATGGACCATTATATAAAATTTGTATAAAGAAAGATATTATTCATCCATTAGCATTTGATGAAGATTATGGACATTTGAGTTATTTATTTACTGGACGTTTATATAATTTAAATTTTAAAAATACAATCGAACGATGTCTTATCGCACATGTACAAGCAGATCCATTAGAAAAAAATGTCTACTTTATCAAATTCAAAAGACATCTTGAAGGATATATTTCAGAAGTCAATATACCATGCACACTCACCGGACTACTCGCTTCACCCGCATATCTCAAAGGTTTGTATATATAACGAAGACTCTCCACCTGAGGTCCAATCCAACTCTCTTCCTCTTCAGACAACCCTACACCCGAGGTTACAATCCACCTTTCCTTCGTCCTGCCGTCAGCTCTTCCAATTACCTATCTCTAAAGAGTAAAGCCACTCCCAGAGATCGTGGCAGTAAAGAGGGTTGTGTTGTAACCTCAAGTGGAACCCGTAGCTGATCTCAGGGAAGCGGAGGGACAACTAAATAGAGAAGCTGACGGCAGGACGAAAGAGGTGGATTGGACCTCAGGTGGAACGACGAATGGAAGACATGAGATTGATATATATATTACAGGTTATCATGTGGAGTTGATGATGCCTACGATAAGGTGTGAGGTGGTGGGTAGTAGTATTCCGCCACCATTTCAGATAGATGTATCGAATTTGGATTATATTGCTCCATATAATTCAATATATTTGAATGATATATTGGATTTATTACCAAAAGATGAATCAGTATTATTCCATAGATCATATAATTTAAATACACAAGAAGTTGTTTGTACTTATGCACCCGGTTCTATACCTGAACAACCATTACCAGCAAATTTCATCGATCGCAATTTCATCAATAAAAAAGGTAATAAAATACATCTCACATATAAAGGCTTCTGGCCAAAACAATAACTCAATCTCATAACAATAAATCCATATTATATGCAAATTCTACCCTTGTACCAACCATTCCACCAGAGGTTCAATCCAACTCTTATTCCCACCTTCCATTTTTTCGTCTTGCAGACAGCTTCTCTATTTACTTCCCCCTTCGCTTCCATGAGATCAGCTACGGGTACTCCACTTGAGGTTACATCCTCCGTTCTAGATGTAGGATTATGGGGATAAATGTAGGGTATATTACAATCATGGGGTTTATTATCTGTATTATCGTCTTGTAATTTAGATAATGGGGCAAATTTGGATTATGGTGTTTATTATCCCCATATAACCCCATTAACTTGAGGTCCAATCCATACCTCTTCACCACCACGATCTCTGGGAGTGGCTCTACTCTTTAGAGATAGGTAATTGGAAGAGGGCTCCACGCCGAGTGGAACACTGGTTGTAACCTCAGGTGGAACGGCGAGTGGGAAGAGAGATTGGAGTGGAATGAAGAGGTGGATTGGACCTCGAGTGGAGCTGATTATTATATATTATATATTAATTTTATATTATTGAGGTATATTATTTTTTTTAGTTTTATTGTGCTTCATATTCGAGTTCTCTTACTAGTTGAGCTAAGAAAGTGATATTTGGGTGATTGAATGTTCTAGGTGTCATACGATCTTTGGCGTAATGTTTAATGTATACAAATGCTGATATTTCATCTACAAGTACATATTGATTATTTGGTGAACATCTAAATGCCAATATTTCTTCTGCACCATTAGGTTTTTTAATTGTTAATATAATAAATTCAATAACTCTATGTTCTTCACTTATGAATGAAAGGTATGATTGTAAGATATCATTACCTTCTCTTTGCCATATTGTTTCATTATTAATGAGTACATTTACGATATCATTACCTTCAATAGGTAGACCTACTGTAATATGAAGGTCACAGTAATTATATTTTAAAATTGTATAGATGGTTGGATCTTCTACATCAGGATTAAATGTAACATCATCACATTTACAATCTCTTGTTAAGATCGTTACATAACAGAACAATATTAAAATAGATTTCATTTTGATAAATCTATTATTATTGAATTGAATTTTTTTAAAAAAATACTTTTATGATGGGGTATCTAAGAAAATTTTTAAAAATGTCTCAATTTGATGAATAAAAAAATTCATCTAACGTTATAAAATTAAAATTAATTAATAATACTTTAATATATTATGCACTATTAATTTATTATATAATAAGATCTATTTATATATAAATCTTGTCTAATTCCCACATCATTCAGTAGTAATAATATAAACTGCATGTTAATAGATCATCAAACAATTATAACAAATAATATATACAGGAACATTATTCATACAATGTATTACTACTACCAACTATTTTTTTAACATCAACTTCAATACTAGAGTCATTCCAATCGCATCCACCTGAGGTTACAACCACCGTTGGTCTTGCAGACAGCTCTTCTAATTACCTATCTCTAAAGAGTACAGCCACTCCCGGAGATCGTGGCAGTGTTAACCCGGAAGAACAGGAAATGTCTACCCGTAAGATAGTAGACGATAAACCCCTAAGAACAGGAAATCTACCCGGAGGAACAAAAAATATGTTAACCCGGAAGAACTGGAAGTTAGAGATGTAACCTCAAGTGGAACCTGGAAGCGATCTACGGGAGCTGGAGGGGGAAGTAAATAGAGAAGGCTCCACGGCGAGTGGAAGACAAGTTGGTAACATCAGGTGGATTGGACCTCAGGTGGAACAGTATCAATGATAGATGTGGATGTATCATCTGTTTTTGATGGTTATGTGTTGTTAATGTGAGATATAATTAGGATTAGTTGAATTAGGAATGCATTTGAATGGATAATATCAATTGATATTTGGATGTATTCCTCCGTATTTTTCTTATAGTTGATTATGATTGAGAGGTTATTTAAATGTTTTATGAATAATTAGAGGTAAATGAAATAATATTTTTCTGTGTTGTAGTTTCTAATATTGAAATTAGAAGTTTCATTATTAATATTAAATAACTTTAATGTATTAATAAAATATATCTTATAACAATCTATTATGATATTTAGATGACATTATCTTACTCAATTATACTATCAACTTCAATAAGTAAATGTACAACACTATTATCACAACAATTAATCACCACAATTTCACAACACACCACACCACAATCATTCATATATACATATATATAATTTCATTATACACAAATGTCTATTACAACTGAAGTACAATACAAATCTCTTCCACTCGAGGTCGTCTTGCAGACAGCTCCTCTATTTAGTTATCCCTCCGCTTCCCTGAGATCAGCTACGGGTTCCACCTGAGGTCGTCTTGCAGACAGCTCTTCTATTTACTTCCCCTTCCAGCTCCCGTAGATCGCTTCCAGGTTCCACTTGAGGTCTAGTACTACACATCCTTAGCACCATCTTCCATCATTCCCATGATGGATGATCCATCACTACCTTCTCTACCGCCACGATCTCTGGGAGTGGCTCCACCCTTTAGGGATAGGTAATTGGAAGAGGCCTCCACGGCGAGTGGAACAGATGTTGTAACCTCAGGTGGAGGCGAGTGGAACAGATGTTGTAACCTCAGGTGGAGAGCTGACGGCAGGACGACCTCGAGTGGAGGAAGAGTAAGATTGTACTATGTGTGGATGTGTATTATTTATGATTGACATGCATCATCTTCATGTCTACATTAGACATTATTATAATGAAGTATAAAATGATATTATATTATATATATTATTATTATTATATAAAAAATGGTTGATTTATATATTATTGAATTCAAGTGGTGTATATTATATAGTGGATGGTTGTATATATATATCATTGTATTTGTATATATAATAATTATTGTCATATATATATTGAATTGTGTGTATATTTATATTGAAGTATATAATAATATATATTATATTATATTATATTATATAAAGATAATGTGATTATATATATTTTTATTTGAGAAAATTCCCCCATTGGGTGAAGTGTATAAATTTTATAATTTACAATGTAATTATTTACAATTAAATAATTCAATATGATGATTAAATTGATATCATGGTTATTAATCCTAAATTTGGGATATTGTATTAATAATAATAATGATACATTAGATATATTAAATCCTAATGATCATATAGAACATGATATATATGATAATATAGGTGAAGATGTATATAAACATTTTTTTAGACCAAGGAATAATGATATAAATATAAGATGTATTAAGGAAGGTGATTTAATAATATGGAATGGTGATGATGGAGATAAAATATGTAAATCTATATTATTATATAAAAAATGTAATATAAATAAATTATTACATATAAAAATATCTAATGGTGAAGGTGAAGGTGGTAATTTTAAATGTTATAAAAAATATAATAATAATTGGATAGAAATTAATGTAAAATTATATAATAAATTAGTATTTGAATTATTATCACAAGAATATATAGATTTAAATAATATAAATAATAAAAATTATTGTAAATTTTCCAATAATAATATTAAATGTATAATACCATTAAATTTAATTATGAATAAATTATATTATAAAAATAATTTAATTTATGAATTAAATAATAATTATAAAATTAATAATATTAATTTTTATAAATCTAATGATGAATCTAATGATAATATATTTTTATTATCATTAAAAATTACAAATTATTATCATTCTTATTATAAATATTTTGAATATAATAATTTTATACTTAATGAAATTGATTTAAATGATTTTAATTATAATATAAATATTATTAATAATCAATATAAATTAAATTTATTTAATATTAATAATAATATTATTAATACATTTATATTTAGACCTTATGGTAATTTAAGTATTATATTTAGACCCATTAATAATAATATTATCATCAATTCTATCAATGATGGCTTCTATGATTTATGGAAATCTAATTATAATAATCTTAAATGTACTTTCATCTATATACATTATCATAACTTTATGCCAAAATATGCACAATTATATATCAAATATATCGATTCTATCTCTAATGGACAATTTCTACACCTAGAAAAAATACTCGATAAATGGATCATTATCAATCCACAAGATTATCAAAATAAAATACTCAATCTCGATCTCAATTACTTAAATTAATTTCCTTCATACATCATTTTTTATGTATATTCCACTTGAGGTCCTTACCTTGTCTTGCAGACAGCCTCCTCTATTTACCTCCCCCTCCGCTTCCCTGAGATCAGCTGCGGGTTCCACCTGAGGTTACAATCCACCTCTCCTTTCCACTTCCACCTCTCTTCGTCCTGCCGTCAGCTCTCCACCTGAGGTTACCTCTACTGTTCCACTCGCCTCCACCTGAGGTTACAACATCTGTTCCACTCGCCGTGGAGGCCTCTTCCAATTACCTATCCCTAAAGGGTGGAGCCACTCCCAGAGATCGTGGTGAAGGTAGTGATGGATCATCCATCATGGGAATGATGGATGATGGTGCTAAGGATGTGTTGAATGTAACCTCGAGTGGAGAAAATGGGGTAATATCGGGTTGTCGGGATAAAAACACCATTTCCACTACATTTCCAATGTCATTTGAACATATCTCTTTTAATATAATATATACATATATATTAATACAATTGAAGGATGATATATAGTTATATGAAGATATATATGTAATTATATAAATAATTATAATAATATATATACTATTTAACTACTAACATGAATTGAAGTATACTACCTGTATAACATAGTAATACATTTATATAAATAATTACATTTCATAAAATTAATATAATACTAAACTTCAGTTATAAATAATAATATACATTAATTACTATAATTATAATTAAATTAATTAACATGTTATTAGTGATTATGACATCAGGTGGAAACCTCAAGTGGAACCCGTAGCTGATCTCAGGGAAGCGGAGGGGGAGGTAAATAGAGAAGCTGACGGCAGGACGAAAATAGTTGGATTGGACCTCAAGTGGAGTAGATAACGCCTCAGTCATTACACTCCTTCAGCTCGCTCATACATCGTTCCTCCATCTTCGAGTGTATTATTCATTGAGTAAAAGTGTTGTTTGACTTTAACTAGTATTCTGAGTGGTAGATGTATATGATTTAGATTGTTGATATGAAATATACGTTTTCATAGAGTCTATATATTGTCTTCTTCTTTTTAATTGTTGCCTATAGAATTATTTAATTATATTAATAAATAAATTTGTATATACTTTAATGAATCTATTATATCTTGTTTAGCTTGATATTCAATTAATAATTGTAATACATATTGTAAATTAATATACAACTATAAAATTATTTGATTAAATGGGGTTTTTTAACAAAAATTGAAGAAAAATTAATAAAAATTAAATACCTTTAGAAATTTTTTAATTTCTGATATATAATCAGGATTCATCTAAAGTAAAATTATATAAATTTTTTTTTAAAAAAACTTACAGATTTAACCAAATCCAAAAAATATATCAATGAATTCATAAATTCACTATATAAATATCTAAAATGAACCCTCAAATCATCCGATGTAAACGATATCATAGTCTCAGAATCCAATGGAACCAACTCATCATACATCTATCATCACATATATATAAACACATAATTGTAATCAACACGAAGTCCACTCCACCTGAGGTTACAACCACTATCATCTCTCTTCCACCTTCCTTTGTCTTGCAGACGGCCTCTCCACCTGAGGTCAGTCCTGCCGTCAGCTCTTCTAATTACCTATCTCTAAAGAGTAAAGCCACTCCCGGAGATCGTGGCGAATGTAAAGGTGTAGAGGATTGGACAACGGGTGGAGACCTCAAGTGGATTACCCGAGAGCGATCTACGGGAGCTTGAGGGGGAAGTAAATAGAAGAGCCTCCACGGCGAGTGGAAAGACCTCGGGTGGATTCGTTACATTCATTTGTAACAAACCTTTTCTTGTATTCCGAATGAGAACCATGTAGATTCTGTTGGTAATTTAGGTGGTTTAGGTCCATTAAAGTTGATGATATTATCATAATTGAATACAAGTTGGTTATTATTATCTTGTATAGTGGAATCTTGATTGAATGAATAATTTTTATAAAAACAGGGTGGTTTTGGGAAACCAGTAGAGAAATTATCCATTTTTAAATGGATAAATTACAAATTTTTTTTACATTTCTAAAAATTAATAAAAGTTATAATGAATATATTAACTAGACATTATTTATGGTAGAGAGGGGGTGAGTGAGTGGAGGTAAACACACATGTCAATGAAGGATAAAATTACAACTAAAGATAAAAATAAATAATATATAAATTAAATAAATAATAAAATTAAAATTCGCATATAAGCGATATAAATTTAATATTAAAATTTTCTTTAAATTAATATAAAGAAAATAAAATTTCAAAAACATTTAAAACTTTAATATTTATAATTATACTAATATTAATAACAAACATTTAATAATATATAAAATTAATTAAATAAAACTATAAATATATAAACAAACACAATACAAACAATTATATTTTTTTTTCCTAAAATTAAATACAATTACACAACAATAATATTCAGTATCATAACCACTTTGGATACACGTAATACTACCACAATCGAAATCACTATAACCTTTTTCATACATCATACACCAATCCACATCTCCACTTGAGGTTACAATACAACTTCCCTTTCCACTAGGCGTGGAGCTTCCTCTATTTATCTCCCCCTCCGCTTCCCTGAGATCAGCTACGGGTTCCACTTGAGGTCAAAATCACTACTTCATTTTACCCTCAAAATTTGAAGGAATTTCATAATTTCTGGGGAAACTCATGATAATATCTCAATGAATACTGGATGAAATTATGATGTCAATATCTCATTAAAGAGGACTATGATGATTGTATTTAGTTCCCTGAATTCCATTAGATTCTCAGTTATATTCATTGAAATATCCCTACAAACATAGATTCCGTCACTTTAGACATATCTCGCCGAAATAAGGTTTATAACCTCAAGTGGAACCTGGAAGCGATCTACGGGAAGCGAAGGGGGAGTGAATTAGAAGAGCTGTCTGCAGGAGAAGGAGATGTTGGAGTGGAAGAAGTGTAGGAATGTAACCTCACGTGGAGATGTGGATGTATTGGTGATGATATAGGTATTTGGTCAATGTAGTGAGTAAATATACTACGCTTTAATATAAAAATTATGATATTTAAATCAACAAAATTAGGTAATTAATATTCCCTATAGATTATCTTTTTTTTGATATATCCTACATTAAGATGTATATATGGACAGTAATTTTTTTTTAATTTTATAATTGTATAATGGATAATATTTATTTGTAAATTGAATAAAATAATATCAACCCCATTTAATTCTATTATATTTCATTCAATAAAAATCAATATCTAATGATGAATAACAATCAATCAAATATACTAACAAATCACCCTTATATTACACAATACATCTATTATAAATCTCATCCAAAGATGATGGCATTCCACCTGAGGTCCAATCCAACTATTCTTTCCACTCGCCGTGGAGGCCTTCTCTATTTACCTTACCTCGACTCCCATAGATCGTCTCGGGTTCCACTTGAGGTCCGATCACTACCTTCTCATCGCCACGATCTCCGGGAGTGGCTTTGCTCTTTAGAGATAGGTAAATAGGAGAGCTGACGGCAGGATGAAAATGGGTGGAAGAGGTAAGAGGATTGTAACCTCAGGTGGAGAGGACATTACCAATTGAAATTGGTGAGTGGTGTAGGGTATTGTATGAGATCATTGGCGATGATATTTTCGAGTTCTTTTTCGATGGATGAGAATGAGTATGGTTGATAGATTGTATTTTTTTTGAAATTGATGGTATCATCATAAGGATTATCTTTAGAATACATCATTTGTACAATTTTTTTACAATTTTCTATACTGAAATCATATTTTAATAGTATTGATTCGATATTATTATCCCATAGATTCCAATTTCTTTTCCATTCCATCCATTTAATATAAGCATTAGTTTTATCGACATTATTATGATAGAATGCGCATCTATTAGAGAAATTGCATACATTTAATAAAGACATTTTACATTTTTTTGTTTTATGTAATATAGGATGAAATATAATTTCTAGCTTCGTATGACTAAATGGGCATAATCCATTATTACAATGTCTACCTAGAGGACATTCTATAGGTACATAAAAATATTCTAATGGTGGACGTCTTTTAAATTTACTTGATAAAAATGGATGTGTTTTATTTGGTATAAATGTTTTATTTAATGGCATCTCATCAACTTTGCCCATTTTAAAGAATCCTTGACGCATTATGGCAATGATGATTGATATAAAAAAAATTTTTTTTTCAAATTTAAAATAAATAATTTCAATCCTTTAAAAAAAAACTTTAACAACAAAATCTTCAGTTTAAATAATAAAATCATTAACAAATAGGTCCTATAAAATTACAAATTTTATATCATCTAGTATTGATGTTAATATTAAATGATAAAAAATAAAAAATTTTCAATAAACAAAATCATATAATTACAACACATGAATTTCAATTCATAAAATACCAAATTTATGGTATGTCAATTATTTAATAATAAAAATCTTATACTACACTATAGATTGCATTGTGAAGAAGTTCATATAAATGTCATTACAATATACTTACTCCATATACATCAAAAAACAATTATTTAACATTAACTTATATACAAAAATAATCAATTATATATTAACAACAATTTAATATTGATTTTTACACAACATCTATTACTATGGTAATCATCACCACATTATATCATGATCAGAACTTAAAGCTCATAATCATAATAACATCCATTCAATTCTATTAATATAATATAATTAATATTATTCTGAAATTATTAGTGAATATTGAATATTAATTATCTATTGTAAGTGTCGATAAATATCCTCTCCAATATAATACTATATAAAATAGTCGTCTAGGAGATAGATGATCATAATAAACCATCTAAATGATATATTAAAACACTTGGAACAAGTTATATTCTGTAATACTATTAAATATAATGTGAATTAATAAAAATTTTATGTATTTTGAATCTATTTTCATGAAAATCCACCGAATTTATCAGGAAATCGAGGATATACATCAATGGAATTATGATGTTTATTTAAATTTCCATGATATTTGACCCTAAAAATATTATTTAGTGGACCTTTATGTGATTTTATATGGAACAAAAATTGGTTGAGAATTCCCAACAATGGATAATCCAAGGATTCAGAAATGGATTTTAAATGTATAATTAATGATTAGATTCATATTTTACCTCATAATATTATCTTAAATGTACATTTCTACATCATTTATATAGTGGAGTTAATTTACCCAATATTTTATACATTCATGCGTGGGTAATAATCCCTATAATGAAATTTATGTCTACGTTCATCCTATCATATAGAAGTATTTACACATATGACATCATGTTTTGAAATGATGTTGATGAACAAATTCCGTAATTTAATTATACCCAATGACAGTTGACACTACTTTTTTTATTATACATTCACCCATTCTATTATAAATACAACTGTAAATCTATACCTATTTAATGTATAGATTAATGCTGAAAGAGCCTAAATGAAGAGTGAATTCATTATCGAATTCTATCAGAATCCGGCCCATTAAATCATGATCTAATGATTAACCCTATACAATCATAACACATATTATCTGAAAATGAATATCATCGAGATGTACTTCATACCAAATATTACTCCACTATACCTTATCTTCCACTCCACCTGAGGTTATAGCCTCTGTTCCCACTCGGCGTGGAGCCTTCTTCCAATTACCTCCCCCTCAAGCTCCCGTAGATCGCTTTCGGGTTTTCCACTTGAGGTTACATCCTCACCTTCACCTCTTCCATTAGCTGTTCCACTTGAGGTCCAGTACTATACTTCATTCCACTCGCCGTGGTGGCCTCTCTATTTACCTCACCTCGACTCCCATGGATCGTCTCGGATTCTTCGCCACGATCTCTGGGAGTGGCATTACTCTTTAGAGATAGGTAAATAGAAGAGCTGACGGCAGGACTGACCTCAGGTGGAGAGGCTCCACGCCTAATGGAAGAAGAGTTGGATTGGACCTCGGTGGAAGAGCTCTCTGCAAGAGAATCACTGTTTGTAACCCCAGTTGGAGAGCTCCATGCAATGGGAATGATAGACTTGAAGTGGAGGAACTATCTATACGACGTATAAAGTTGGAAAGATTCTCGATGGAAGAAGAGGTTGGATATACGATATTCAATATTCATTAAATTGTTCATTGACTATGTTAGAAATCTTACATTTTGTGTGTCATTCATTTTTATTGGGATCAAGTATGAATCCATCTTCTGTTGATAATGACGTTGGATGATTGGGATAATTAAATACAAGTGATTATGTAACATTGTAGATACATCAATATATTGATTTTAAATCAATGTTTTGTATAAATCCTGTTGATATCCATTCCATTTGTATTTATTCCTTCAACTGAATCTTATATTTATACATGTAAAGTCAATAAAAATAACCGTCATTCAACTTTATTATATCCAATTTATATTTATATTTAAATTATTAATGATAAATTAATGTTGAATGATGTTAAGAATGATGAATTAACCCTTCATATGTATCGGGTAATTATATTTATATATTTATATTAACTGGCCTCAAATCCCATTGATTTTTATTTGATTGTTCTGAATCATAAAATTTTCATGAATGTCATGAGTATTGTATAATGTTCATCCATTGTTCATTTCTAATTCAATAATTCATCATTTCAAGTCTTGTAGATGTCATTTAACGATATCAGTTCTTCTACCCGTTGTAAAGTTGATATACTCCAACGTCAATTTAAAATTGACTTTGAATTCAATACTGCAATATATAAATTTAATAAATTTAAAATTATTTATATTCTAATCATCAATTTTAATTAAAAAATTTCACTATACTATAATGTCATTGTGTCAATGTACTAGTGATGTCATCATATGTTGGTATCATGTGATATATGGACATGATATAGATGATATACATACGTACATACTGATATAAGTATTATTATCGTATTATCATCGGATTTAATATCGAAAATCAATATCCCCATTAAACCTCATTTTATCCCCCATAATTAATATAATTAAATTTCACTTTAAATTAATCTTGCATTAATTATATAATACACTGAATTTTATTACATATATCACTATATAATATCAATTACAATCATTTAATGAAGAATTATTAATTTATTTAATATAATTTATACCACAATATACTACACATAACCATCAACACTACCAACGCCTGTACTAGTATAGATGTAGTAATTATATAGATTGTTATATATATTTAAAGTATATTATATTATTAATTATTATACTATTACATTAAGATAGTTATTGAATCTTGTCTTGTATCGACTGCACTTTCATCACTACCTTGTCTTCGTCTTGCAGACAGCTTCTCCACTTGAGGTCCAATCCAACTCTATTCCTCTTGCAGAGAGCTCTTATATTTACATCCCCCTCCGCTTCCCTGAGATCAGCTACGGGTCTACCACCGGAGGTCCAATCCACTAATATTCTATTAATTAATTGAATTAAATACAATAAATATCTTCCCTCAATCATTTATAACTCATGTATAATATTCTAATAATTTTATGAAATGTATATATAGTTAGTATTATTATAAGTATAGTATAGTTACTATAATGTATCACATCATGTTAGTAGTTATATAGTATATATATTATAATAATTATTTATATAAATACTTGTATAACTTCATACAACTATATATCATCCTTCAATTGTATTGATATGTAAGTATATGTAATATTAAGAGAGATATCTTCAATAGATACCAAACACCACAAAAAAGTAGTGTTTTTTATCCCGACATTTCTGGGGTGTATTGAAGGTAGTGATGGATCATCCATCATGGGAATGATGGAAGATGGTGCTAAGGATATCTTGGATGTAACTTCAAGTGGTAAATCCGCCACGATCTCTGGGAGTGGCTATACTCTTTAGAGGGAAGTAAATAGAGAAGCTGACGGCAGGACGAAAATAGTTGGATTGGACCTCAAGCGGAGTGTATAATTCTTCAAACTCCTTCAATCTCTTGATTAAATTCGATTGGTTGTAGGTAAATTTTATTGACATTGATTAGTTTATTCCAATTTTTTCCTGTGATTAGTAGATTATCATCGTATGGTAGTATAGCGATACCATTCATTTCATTTATCTATAATGATGGATATATGATGTTGTATACTATACCTTTTCATTAATAATATTTGAAAGATCCCAAACTTCTATAATTTTACCATTAGTATTAATTTCTATTATAAGATTAGTTAACCATAAATTACAAATTATATTTCCATTATTATGATTAAATTCAAGTTCATTTAAATATTTTAATTTATTACCATTAAGATTTTCTATATATATAATATTTTTAATAGAAATATTATAAATATTATTAAATATATTTGGTATATTTAATTGTAATAATTTATTATTACCATTTGTCATATATAATTTTTGTATTTTTATAAAGTTTATTAAATCATTACAATAAAAATTATAATTTGATGTTAAACCAAATCCTATTGAATTAATAATTATTTCTTTATATTCATTCCAATTATCATAATTAAAAATTATTATTTTATAATTTCTATATGTTAATAAGAATATATATTTTTTTAAACTATTAGGTTCTATAACAATTGCTATACCTTCTGCAAATATATTATTATCTATACTCTTCCATCTTAATGTCTTTCCTGTTTGTAAATCAAATTCTCTAATGTAACTATTAGTAAAACCACCAGATGATTCTAATAATTTATATTCATTGATGTATAATAATCCTTGAGTAGATGGTGGTCTATTATCTATAAAGTAATGAGGATACGACGTAATTGTACCTCCTTTACGTCGTTTATTATCTGAGTGACGAGGATATGATGGAAGGATGTCTCCCTCGAGTCGTTTATTTACAGGGCAATGAGGACATAATGAAATTTTATCCCCTTCACTTCGTTCATTTACAGGGCAACGAGGATATAATGAAAATTTGTCCCCTTCACTTCGTTCATTATAAAAATATTCAATAATAATTATCAATATATGCATGTAAATAGATAATGTATTATAAATCATCATTAACATTACAAATATAACCATCTTCATAATATTTAGGAATACGAACAGTAATAATCCTATAAATCAATTTATATTATAAACATTATATAAATATACCATTCAGATTTTAATTGCTCTGCATTCTTCATCCATAAACTATATTCAGGATATAAAATAACATCACTAGGGATATTCTATTTATAATTATATAAATATATCATCCAATCCAATGAAAATACCTGATGTAATTTAATCCTCCATTCAATAGACGTATTGATGACTCTAATCTAAACAAAATACAATGTGTAATGTAAATTTACAACATACAATCACAAATTGAGTACCAATCAAATCCACAACATAATCCTCAGCATTCACACTCGATGGAACATCAGTCAACGTCAATTTATACAATGTGAATCTATCCTGCTCATCAGTAATCATGTTCGTCAATGTCTCCTCATTTGCTACAGATAAATTCAATGAAATCAGCTGAATAGCAGCCAAAATTAATATCAAATTAGACATCATTCAAAAGATTACACATTTTATACACCTAATCTACAGAATCCAGTTAAAACAGGACCACCTTACACATTGGACAATATAATGGGATTTCCCCGTAAAATTACGAAATTTATAAATTACTGTACAATTAATTACAAATAATAATAATAACTACTTAATCTACATATAAACTGTTATTAAAGTGGGTAAATTGTGGATTTTAGTCGATGGAAGACCGTTCATGTATATATAGCTAAATTTTTAAAATTATGTGATATACATCATTTCTATATCTAAATAAATCTTTAATGCGTCTGAAAATTCCTTGAAAATTATCATATCTCAACGAAGATTTGTCCTTGTATCACTCCAGGATTGTTCAATAGGACCCCCATATATGGTTGATTGTTATGATAGACGAAGATTACAGGTTTAAGAAGGGATCATTAAGTATATACTATAGGTTTGAAAGTTTTTAAATTCAATAAGATCTGTTTATTACTATAATGTTTCTTGGATTCTTTTAAATAATTAAATAAATTATTCCAAAAAAATCTATACTTGCAAGTCTAAAGTTAAAGTACAATAATGCCAGCTGGTACGTCCATTACCCTAAAATATAATATATTTATATTCATTTAAATTTACAGAAAGAGGTGGTTTCGGTAGCGGATTCGGCCGTTCTAGAACCGGAAGAAAAGGAGGCGGACGGTAAGCAATCACATAACAACACAAAGGAACTTCATCACTATCTGTTATCTAATGTACCCGATGTCTAATCAATATCTTCACATCTTCCACCTGAGGTTACAACCATATCTTCGTCTTGCAGACAGCTCTTTTATTTACCTATCTCTAAAGAGTAGAGCCACTCCCGGAGATCGTGGCGGAATATAGTTATTAGACCTCAAGTGGAAGTAGAATACCTGGAAGCGATCTACGGGAGCTGGAAGGGGAAGTAAATAGAGGAGGCCTCCACGGCAAGTGGAACATATGTGGAGATGAAGAGTAGGATTGGATCTCAGGTGGAGGTTGAACATTGGTTGTATAACCTTTGGTAGATAACAGATATATCATTATTTATTTCACATATATATTTTTTTTATAGTGGAAAGGGTAGTATGGATGATGATTTGAAGAATTGGATACCTGTTACAAAATTGGGTCGTTTAGTTCATGCTGGATTGATATCATCTATAGAACAGATATATCTTCATTCTATACCTATTAAAGAGTATCAGATTGTGGATTATTTTTTTCAACCTGAAGTATCTGGTAAGAAATTGGTTGATGATGTTGTAAAGATTGTACCAGTACAAAAACAAACTAATGCTGGACAACGTACAAGATTTAAAGCATTTGTTGCTATTGGCGATTATGATGGTCATTGTGGTTTAGGTACAAAATGTGCTAAAGAAGTAGCTACTGCTATTAGAGGTGCTATTATTGCTGCTAAATTATCATTAATACCAGTTAGAAGAGGTTATTGGGGTAATATGATTGGTGAACCACATACTGTACCTATGAAAGTATCTGGTAAATGTGGTAGTGTACGTGTACGTCTTGTACCAGCACCTAGAGGTACACAAATTGTTGGTGCACCTACTACTAAAAAATTATTACAATTTGCTGGTATTAAAGATTGTTTCTCTTGTTCTTCCGGTTCAACTAAAACACGTGGAAACTTTCTTAAAGCTATCTTCAATGCTATCTCAGCAACTTATGGTTATCTTACACCCGATCTATGGGCCAAAATACAATTACAACCATCCATATATGAAGAATTCGCAACCTTTCTAGCTTCAGCTAAAACATATACAGCCAATACCAAAACATAATAAATCAATCTCATATCTCATTCATCTCTATACACATCTAATCCTATTCTTCATTCCACCTGAGGTTACAATCCTACTCACTTCATCCTGCCGTCAGCTCTCCACCTGAGGTTACCTCCACCGTAGGTCGTCTTGCAGACAGCTCTTCCAATTACCTCCCCGTAAACGGTAAAGCCACTCCCGGAGATCGTGGCAGTGGAGAGGGTAGTAGTGATGTAACCTCAAGTGGACTACCCGTAGCTGATCTCAGGGAAGCGGAGGGGGAAGTAAATAGAAGAGCTGTCTGCAAGACGAGATCAGGCGGAGGCGAGTGGAAGATGGTTGTAACTTCAGGTGGATAATAATCTTCAATGGATGGAGCTGCGTTATAAGTATGGTGAATGTGCGTTTGTATATGTGTAGTATACTGTTGGTATGAAGGTTGGTGGGTCGGTGTCCATTACAGATGATTAATAATTAATAATTAAATTGACATTACTATATTTAAATATTTATATTTATTTAAAAATTTATATATAATTGTAAAATAATAAATTATATAATGTGTATATATATCAATCGCATATTTGTATATTAGTTTAGTTTTAAATAATAAAAATGGCAGAGAGAAAGGTATTAAATAAATATATACCACCAGATTTCGATCCAGAAGCATTGAAACGTCATCGTGATATATTACGTAATGATGGTTTTGGTAAGGGTAAAACAACATTTGCTCGTAAAATAAGGACGGGTATGTCATCAAGGACATTAAATATACGTATGATGTTTCCATTTACATTTCGATGTGAGAATTGTCGTGATTTTACATATGTTGGTACTAAATTTAATAGTCGTGTACAAAGATTAACTAATGAAACATATTTGGGTTTAGTTAAATGGCGATTCTTTGGTAAATGTCCTAATTGTAATCATCAAATTATATTTAAAACTGATCCACAACATGGAGATTATCTATTGGAGTCTGGTGGTACAAGAACATATGATGCTAATCGTGATGTTGATTTAGTTAATGAACTCATTACTAAAGAAGAGGTAATTTTAAGTTATATATCACTGGATTCTCATCTATTCCTATAGGATGAAAAAGCTGAAACCCTGGATAATACAGAAAAATTAATAGAGAAAGCTGATCATGCATATGCCGAATATGAAGAATTAGAACGACTAACAGCTTTGAAGAAAAGAATGGGTAGAATGAGAGAACGTGAAAATGCCGCAAATTCATGCCTTAAAAGAATCATTAATGAAATACAATTTGAATCAAACGCTAATGATGATGAAGTTGAACTCTTCAAACAAGAACAATTACAACTCATAGAAAAATTTAATGACAATTACAATATACACTCTAACACATCCATTGATGATGTAGAAGTTGCAGAGGAAGAAGATGATCCATCTACCGAAGATAATCCAGCTCCACCTGAGGTCAATCCTGCCGTCAGCTCTTCCAATTACCTCCCCGTAAACGGTAAAGCCACTCCCGGAGATCGTGGCAGTGGAGAGGGTAGTAGTGATGTAACCTCAAGTGGACTACCCGTAGCTGATCTCAGGGAAGCGGAGGGGGAGATAAATAGAGGAGGCACCACGCCTAGTGGAAACACCTCAAGTGGAGAAGCTCCATGCAATGGAAAAGATGGACATCAGGTGGAAGCCACCGCGGCTAGTGGAATGACTTCAAATGGAAGGAGTAGCGATATAGATTTATCATGCAGAGGATCATTATTAATATCAAATTATAATAATAAGAATATTAAACAGTATAACAGTGATAATTTTAAAAGTAAACTAAAGGTTAAAATTGTAAATAAAAATGACAATCCATTCAGTGGATATGACAGTGATGATTAATTTTATCAAATTCATACATATACATCAATTTATTATCCATCCGCTCTCATTCCACCAGAGGTCTGTCCTGCCGTCAGCTTCTCCACTCGAGGTCCTGCAGACAGCTCTTCCAATTACCTCCCTCTAAAGAGTAGAGCCACTCCCGGAGATCGTGGCAGAAGTGTAGTCAATGGACCTCAAGTGGAACCTGGAAGCGATCTATGGGAGCTGGAAGGGGAACTAAATAGAGGAGGCTCCACGCCGAGTGGAACAGATGTTGTAACCTCAGGTGGAACTGCAAGAGGAACAATGACAGGACCTAATGTAGACTTGATAGTTTTGGTGTAATGATTACATTCTATTAGATCGTTCATATTTCCAGTTATCGAGTTTGGAGGCTTCTTTGAATTTACCATCTTTATCTAAAAGGTATTCATTGGTGGTTGTATCTTTGGTGCTAAAATGGTCAAGATTATTATATATGGGGTAGAATTTACCTTCCTATGGATGTATAGCCGACATTATATAATGGACAATATTCAATCTTAAATATTTTTATGAAATCCCATATATCACCATATGTCCAATTTAATATTGGAAAAATTCTATTGAATTCAAGATCACATATACTCGATGAGTCAATTGATCTTAATCCATCAGAAAAATCGTCCGTACTCCTAGTTCCCAATATAAACGATAAAATATTACCATCCGCACTCTCATCATATAATTGTCTTATACCATCACGCCAATCTGATTTAATCACCCTATATTAATCATATATTCATGAAAGAACGAAGTTCGTCCTCCACATGAGGTCCAATCCTGCCGTCAGCTCTTCTAATTACCTTCCCCCTTCGCTTCCCTGAGATCAGCTACGGGTTCCACTTGAGGTTACATCTACTATAGTTGATGTCTGTTCTTTCGGGTTGGCATCCTTTGTTCTTCCGGGTAGAATTCCTGTTCTTAGGGGTTAACATATTTACGTTCTTCCGATCAGATATACCGAGGATGATCTACGGGAATCCGAGGGGAAGTAAATAGAAGAGCTGACGGCAGGACGAAGAAAGGTTGTAAGATCAGACGGACGAACTTTAGATTCATTTGGTATTTATCATTGGTGAATTTGATAAAATTTGCGATTTCTTGGAATTCGTATTCTCCAAAATGATTGAAATAAATACATTTTAATCTGTGATTACCTAAATTATATAGAAAAATTATTATTACAATTGATAATAATACCTCCTTTAAGCTCATTATACTTATAAGTTGCAATTCTATATATATGAAAAATCACTATACTATCCTTTCCACCATTAAAAGATAAATATACATTCTCATAACCAAATCTACTACACAAATTATATATCATCTCATTAACAAGTATAACTAATGTAATTCCACCCAAGGTTACAACCATCGAAGGTTATACAATGACCGTTCGTCCTGCAGACAGCTCTTCTATTTACTTCCCCTTCGCTTCCCTGAGATCAGCTACGGGTTCCACTTGAGGTTACATCTACTATAGTTGATGTCTGTTCTTTCGGGTTGGCATCCTTTGTTCTTCCGGGTAGAATTCCTGTTCTTAGGGGTAGACATTATACCGAGGATGATCTACGGGAATCCGAGGGGAAGTAAATAGAAGAGCTGTCTGCAAGACCAATGGTAGATTAGTGGAGTATATAATAACTCTCTAATTGTATTCTTTTGTGTATAAATATTCAACGAACTTGAATGATTCTAATATGAGATTGATTGAATCATTGACATTATTGTATAATTTGTGAAGTGAAGGTGGATTGTTTTCGAAGGTGTGATTGATATGCTCTTGTAGTTCAAATATGGAATTGAATGAGCGATTTATAATTTGCGATAGTTTAAAAACATTTTTAATTGGCATAATTATGAGATATATACAATTGATGAATTTATAATTTTTTCCCTGTATATCTCATTGATCCCTATACTTTGAATCATAGCCTTCCACAGGATAACAAATAATCTTCTATAATTAAAATAAAAAATTTTTTTCCTGATAATAATAGATGATTTTGTTGTTAAAATTATTTAATTAAAAAATTTTTTAATCGCAAGATGAGTAACAACGAAAATATTACCGTCTTAGATGATGAACTTAAACAACTACAGGTACGCCCATATTATAATTCATATCTATCCACAATCAGAGTATGACTGATTGTCAAATGAATGATGAAATAGATACTGATGTCAATGAAGATACAGATAAAAGATCAATTTATGTCGGAAATGTACGTTAATCACTATAACATATGCCTCGCCTATAAAATACCACCCTAATACAAATAGTATTGAAAATCACTAATTTCAATACAAAAATATTATATTCAACCCGGAAGAACAAGATTCTATCCGAGTTATTACACTGACCTAACCGTTGTCTACCAACAAAATTCATCTACTATTACCTAGTTTCCCAATCTTCACTTCCTTGTCCTGCCGTCAGCTTCTCCACCGAGGCCCAATCCTCTTTTACCACTAGGCGTGGTGCCTCTTCTATTTACTTCCCCCTTCGCTTCCCTGAGATCAGCTTCGGGTAGTCCACTTGAGGTCCAGTACTTAGTGGTTGACGGTCCGATCTACGGGAGGACCACTAGCAAAAATCTCTGGGAGTGGCATTACCGTTTACCGGGAGGTAATTGGAAGAGGCATCCACGGCGAGTGTTTCTGCGCCTTAACCTTTGTTGAAGAGCTTACTGCAGGACCACCTCAAATGTGTTGTCAATGTTTATATTATTATTTAGGTTGATTATTCGACTAAGCCTCAGGAGTTACAGGAGTTGTTTAAGTCATCGGGTCAGATTAACAGGATAACGATAATGGTTGATAAGAGAACTGGTCATCCTAAGGGGTATATTGATCCATTATCAATAATAATAAATCATTCAGATATGCATATGTCGAATTCTCTACAGAAGATGCTGTCAATAATGCAATAATGCTCAATGAATCACTGTTCAAAGAACGTATCATCAAAGTATGTTCACACCCAAATGAAAACAGACAATGCTCCACTCGAGGTCTAATCACTATCTTCTACACCTGAGGTCTTCCACTAGGCGTGGAGGCCTTCTCTATTTACTTCCCCTTCCAGCTCCCATAGATCGCTTCCAGGTATTCCACTTCCACTTGAGGTCTAGTACTACTCTTCATCTCACGTTCTTCCGGGTTAAACTTTTTTTGTTCCTCCGGGTAGATGTCCTGTTCTTAGGGTTTAACATGTCTTTGTTCTTCCGGGTTGACAAAATACCGAGGATGATCTACGGGAATCCGAGGGGAACTATATAGAAGAAGCCGCCACGGCCAGTGGAAAAGAGAGCAGGTTTGGACCTCATGTGGAATGGACTTTGAGTGTATTATTGGTATATATCATTGAATTTGGCTGTAAAAAATGATTTTGGATATAGTAAATAATTTATGTTATATTAAATGTGAATAAATGTATAATAATTTTAGGTGATACCGAAGCGTAAGAATATTCCTAGATATAGTCGTAAGAGGGGTATTGGTAAGCCTAGACGTGGATTCCATTCGTATAGGTGAGTGAAAAATATTATGTTTAATGAGTATGTTAGGGGTAATAAGTATACTCGTGGATTCCGTAGAGAAGGTTACAGTAAACCATATTGATTGATGATGGTATTGATTGAGATTTAGTATTGATAATAAGTATAATTATATAGGATAATATGGTTTATATATATACATTTATATATATATTTATATATTTATATATATATAGTTGTAGTAATGATATTGGTAGTAGGTATTATATTAGTAGATGTCACACACACCCCATTGGTTGATATAATTTATAGATATTGTTCATGTGTTTACATAGAATTTAATTAAATTTATATACAAAAGTCTAAATAATACACGTTAGATTTGGATTCTTTTGTAATTCTTATATAAAATTAATAATATTATTAGATATTGATTCTTAATTGGTATAATTACACACCCTGTTAATTATTGAATGGAATTTAATAAAAATAATTAAAAGATCAATGGAATTATAATAAAATTATATTTTTATTTATATTTTCTATTTTTTTTAAAATTTTTTTACTAAAAAAAATTAAATACAGACATTATTATTGTATAATAACCTCCTCTCTATGTATATATTGATTTTTACTATAGTCATTTTTTAGTCTAGTATAGACTTTGATTTTAAAAAAAAAATTTCTTTAAAGAAAAATCAATATTCCCTCTCATTCACTTTGAGGTTGTTTAATGTTTATGTTGACATAAAATTCAGCGCACATGAGTGCTCTCACACGGATTTTATAAATATTACATATGTCAACTGTATTAATAATATTTATTTTAATATAATGCTGAGAACAATCCAGTTAATAATTTAAAGACCTTATGAATGAATAATAATACACATTGATACATTTATATATAGTAAATTGTAAATGACAGACATTACATGCCTTCATAATATTATTTGTCCAACAAAAACTACCGATTTAAAATCGCATTTCTATAATCACAAATTATGTGATGGTAATAATAAACGTAATAGAAATTATAAAAATGTTGGAGATTTTTGGTATCGTGTTGATTATGGTGATATAGATATAAGTAAAGAACTTAAAATTATGGCTGATGGTATTATTAATGATATAAATAATAATAAATCACCGGATACATCATTTACATCTAATAAATTAAGTAATTTATGCGATAAAACTACAACTTGTAATAATCTTAATATAGAGAATAAAGATTTAACACAACATATCATACCTAATGATAATCTACATGAAAATATAAATAATTCAACACAATTACAACAAGATTTAAATAATAATCATCAAAATTCATCAAGTTTAATCAATAATAATACAATTAATCCATCAGATTATTTTAATTTTAATATTATCACCACTAGTGTAGCCGATTATTCATATAAATCTACACCCTTTGGTGATGTCTACTATTCACCCAGATTTCAAGATAATAAATATATATATCGATTCGTTATACTCACAAAAGGTGTCAGAAATGAAGCATATCGCATACTCAAAGCATCCGGTACATGCCTACTCACCGAATACCAAATCATAAGAGAACTCTCCATCGATCTCTCACCAGGATGGGAACACTTTATGCTCTTTAGAAATCGACTCGATGAACTCATACTCAGAAGAAAAATCAATACCTAACTTACTATATATATCATCATACAATACCCCACCTGAGGTTACAATCCTACTCTCCTTTCCACTAGGCGTGGAGCCTCCTACAATTATCTATCTCTAAAGAGTAGAGCCACTCCCAGAGATCGTGGCAGTGAGAAGGTAGTGATGGATCATCCATCATGGGAATGATGGAAGATAGTGCTAAGGATGTGTTGGATGTAACCTCAGGTGGAACCCGTAGCTGATCTCAGGGAAGCGGAGGGAGAAGTAAATAGAAGAGCTGACGGCAGGACTGACCTCAGGTGGAACGGCGAGTGGAAGAGGTGAAGGTTGTGATTGGACCTCAAGTGGAGTGTCCTTCATGTATTGTATTAAGGTTTATTGTGATTAATGAATATGGTATGACTTTAAAATTTAAAAATTGTAATTTGTTTTTTTTTGTTTTTAAATTTTAATTTTAATGTCTAGTTATTTTTTTTGGTAATCAATGTATAAATGCCTGTTCTTCCGGGTTGACATCTTTTGTTCCTCCGGGTAGATTTCATATAACATTATCTAATGTTTAAAATTTATTTCTTACATTAAAATTTACATCTTTATCATTTCCTTTTAGATTTATATCGATGTGTTGATGATATTTGAGAATATCACTATTACCTCTCTTGGAATTCAATGATTAATTCATGGCTACGCAGTTTATCAAAAGGTGTTTTATACAGGATTGATCTATTCGGTACAGATATCTACAAACAGTTGTTATTCGAAGAATTTCTCTATCGCATTGTAACACGCAAAGTCGATAATATCGCATTCGTAATCACCAACACATACAACAAACATGGTAAGTACACAAGAACCACTAACGATACGTAAAAGTATACCAACTGATATGTTTCTACCTGAAGTCCAATACAACCTTGTCATCCACTAGGCGTGGAGGCCTCCTCTATTTACTTCCCCTTCCAGCTCCCGTAGATCGCTTACAGGTACCACTTGAGGTCTCCACCTGAGGTCCAATCATTACCTTCATCATCGCCACGATCTCCGGGAGTGGCATCACCCTTCAGGGATAGGTAATTAGAAGAGGCATCCACGCCGAGTGGAACAGAGGTTGTAATCTCAGGTGGATTGGACATCAGATGTACGTTATATTTATATTTATATTATTAAAGATTAATTTTCTTTCTTTTATAGATCCGAAATCGGTGGTTATGGGTTTATCTGGTAATGCGGATGATTTTATAATTGATATGGAGTATTGTAAATCAGAGGGTATAAGATTAATAAATCGTTTTACTGGTGGTGGTACTGTTGTTATTGATGAGAATGTATTAACATTTAGTATAATATCTACTCATTCATTTATTGGTTATAAATTAGATCCTAATAATATATGTCAATGGGTATATAATAATTATTATATACCTAGTGGTATATTTAAATCATGTTTTAAATTAATTGATGGTGATTATGTTGTTAATATTAATAATATTTATTTTAAAGTGGGGGGTAATGCACAATCATATAATAATTATTCATTTGTACAACATACTTCATTCATATGGTCTATATCCCCATTAATTAATAAATTATTAAAAATACCCCACAAAATACCAAATTATCGTGCAAATCGTAATCATAATGAATTTATAACAACAATAAAATATGGTATATTATATAATAATATAAATATTAATGAATTTAATAATTTATTATTAAATACAAATATAAAAGGTATAAAATATATAAAAAATATTAAATTAACAACAAATTTTATAAATGAAGCCATTAATCAATTCAAAAATCCAAATACAAAATTAAAAATACTACCATAACTCCTCTATCAATCTCATATTCTCCTTATAATCCTTAACACTCATCATCATATTCAATACCTGACGCAATTGATTACCCATCGCACGAGATCTATATTATACATATATACATACCATATTAACATCACCACCTGAGGTCCAATCCAACTCCTTTCCCACTCGCCGTGGTGGCCTTCCTTATTTACTTCCCCTTCCAGCTCCCGTAGATCGCTTCCAGGTTCCACTTGAGGTCCAACCACTACAATCGCCACGATCTCTGGGAGTGGCTATACTCTTTAGAGATAGGTAATTAGAAGAGCTGACGGCAGGATAAAGAGAGTAGGATTGGACCTCAGGTGGTACGTCTAGTGGAGAAGATAGTTGGATTGGACATTGGGTTGAAAACCTTTGTACATACCCGCAGATGCAGATGAGTGAGTTATTTTCATTGATGAGATTGATTATATCTTTATTCTTTCTTTTGATGATTTCTTGTACGTAGATTTTATCCTGAATGAGTATGATATTATGGGGTGATATTACAAACTTCTTCTCTTGAGAGTGCATAATGAATTTTGATATTATTACGTTTTTCTAACTCTTTTAATTCATCGATGTAAAGGATATCATTTTTTGTACGAAATCCCAACACTAATATTTTGCGATTATTATCATCAAATCTTTGCCAAAATCCACGAAATGGGGCAATACCTATTTATTAATGATCTCATTTATACATTTAATATTTAATACCTGCACCATTAGATATAAGTAACATTGGATGTTCTATCGATTCAATCTTAGAGAATTCCGATCGTTTAACATATAATTTTACAACCTCACCATTATTCAATTCACACAAATACGTACTACAAGCACCTCTAAACTCCCTACGACACTTCAACATCTCACGACTTATACCACGAACAAATATCCCTATCAATAATTATTATTGAATGTGGGGGTAAAAAACACAATAATTATAATAAACCCCATAATAACCCCACTCCGCTTGAGGTCCAATCCAACTCTCTTCATCCTGCCGTCAGCTCTTCCAATTACCTCCCCGTAAACGGTAGAGCCACTCCCGGAGATCGTGGCGGAAGTATAGTCATTGGACCTCAAGTGGAGACCTCAGGTGGAAGTGGATTACCCGTAGCTGATCTCAGGGAAGCGAAGGGACAACTAAATAGAGAAGCCACCACGGCTAGTGGGAACAGTGGTTGTAACCTCAGGTGGAGTCGAGTGGAAGAGAAATTGACATGTACAAACCTTTATTGAGATGGGTATTATAGAATTTTTTGAGTGAGTGTAGGTTTTCATGTATTTTTTTTACGGTGATTGTGATATTATAATCCTGAAATTAATATGATATGTTATTAATGTATAGATTTAATACCTTTAATGGTGATGATGAAATTGTATATGGTCTGGGGATTTTTTTTGGTACAATTTGTAAAAAAACCCGACAAATTAAATCTTATATTATCCATAAATAATTTTATAAATTCAAATAAATTTAATGATAATTCTATCCTTAACCAATTCATTATAGATTCATTACCAATTACAGAATTCAATCTCTCACAATCCTTATCTGTCTTCAAAAAACTACACAAATCCATCAATACATCATCCGATGGCAACGTCGTCAAATCCAAATACCAATCCAAAGCATCCTATCATATATTTATATATTTCACGACTTGAGGTCCAATCCTACTCTTCATTCCACCTATGTTCCACTCGCCGTGGTGGCCTTCTCTATTTACCTCACCTCGACTCCCATGGATCGTCTCGGATACTTTGCCACGATCTCTGGGAGTGGCTATACTCTTTAGAGATAGGTAATTAGAAGAGCTGTCTGCAAGACCAAGAGAGTTGGATTGTATCCTCGAGTGGATTGGTGAGTAGGAAGGAGGGGACCTCAAGTTAAGGTAAATGAATCAGGTTGGACATACTTGTATGGTGCATGGTATTGGAAATGGTTTTGAATGGTTATTATCGTTTTCATATCTTGGTATAAATGTAATTATTTTATTGAGATCTGGATAAGAAATGTATAAATTGTGGTGTTTTTTAATTAAACCTGATTCACTAATGCCCAATTTCCCAATAAAATAATCTACCTGTAATAAAATATTAATGCTAAATATTATAAAAATATCAACATACAACATGCTTTGGATTCTTATGTAATATATAAACCGTGTCAGCCGTACCATATAATTTATCATACTCTAATGTCTATATTATATAAAAATAAACCAACGTCCTAAAAGCAATCACACACTGAGGTACAATCCAACTCATCTGCACCTCTTTTCCCACTCGCCGTTCCACCTGAGGTCCATCCTGCCGTCAGCTCTTCTATTTACTTCGCCCTCAAGTTCCCGTAGATCACTTTCGGGTAATCTGCTTGAGGTCCAATCACTATACATCTGCCACGATCTCTGGGAGTGGCTATACTCTTTAGAGATAGGTAATTAGAAGAGGCTCCACGCCTAGTGGAAGGAGAGTTGGATTGTACCTCAGATGGAGCAGAGTGTAAAAGTGGATAGTGGCTATGGTGGTTATGTTTTATGGAATAAACGTACGATTGTGTGTGTATTTTGTTCACTTTTGGGTGTGAGATTGTTATTATTGATAACGGTAGAGTTGATACATAATAGTTGTTGTTTACAAATGACATCACTTGTTTTAAGTTGAGTATCATCATTATATGATGATAAATAACGTATTTCTAATGGTGCTATTTATTATAAATGGGGTTTTTTATCAATAAAATTTGACATACCGATATTTCTCCATGAATCAGTTGATTTAATTGTACGTGTAAGATCAATTACCATAGGATCTAATCCATATAATATTTGTAATGATTCAAATAAATTTGGTAACCATTTATCAAATTCATTACGCATACCAACCAATGCATCACCATAACCACTAATTAAATATATAATATAAAAAAAATCATATACTCATACAAAGACAATTAACAAACCGTTATCTACTCTGCCTCTCTTTGTCTTGCAGCTCTCCACCTGAGGTCCAATCCACCTCTTTTCGTCTTGCAGACAGCTTCTATATTTACCTTTTCCTTCGCCTCCCTGAGATCAGCTACGGGTAGTCCACTTGAGGTCTTATTCTTCCAGTAGATGAATATTATGGGGATTATTATCTTAATTATGGTGTTTTTTATCCCTACATTTGTGGGGTATGTGCTGTGGAAGTTTAATATTGGACTTCAAGTGGAGACATCCGCCACGATCTCTGGGAGTGGCTCCACCCTTCAGGGATAGGTAATTGGAAGAGCCTCACGGCGAGTGGAAAAGATGGTTGTAACCTCAGGTGTAGAGCTGACGGTAGGACGAAGTATGTACTTCAGGTGTAAATAAATTATGTTGATGATAGACGTACATTTTACAGAATTCATTGGCGTTTAATTCATGTAGTAATTGATTTAGATCATCGGCTGCTTTATTATAATAGTCATAACTTGTATTACCTAAACCAAAAATCGTATAACGAAATCCATCCAATCTACATCCATCACGTATCAACATTCTCAACTATACATCAATATATCACGAAATACAAGAACATAACATATTCTACTCGCCTCCACCCGAGATTACAGCCACCGTTGGTCTTGCAGACAGCTCTCTTCGTCCTGCCGTCAGCTCTTCCATTTACCTCCCCCTCCGCTTCCCTGAGATCAGCTACGGGTAATCCACCTGAGGTTACATCACTAACTATATGTTCTTCCGGGTTAACACCTTTTGTTCCTCCGGGTAGAATTCGTGCTCTTAGGGGTTGAAATCCTTCGTTCTTCGGGGTAGACAAATTCAGTTCCTCTTCATTACCTTCGCCACGATCTCTGGGAGTGGCTATACTCTTTAGAGATAGGTAATTGGAAGAGGCTCCACGGCGAGTGGAAGAGAGTTGGATTGGACCTCAGGTGGAACGGCGAGTGGAAAGACAAGGTTGTGACCTCGGGTGGATTGGTGATTACATTTTTTCTTTGTTATACGTACCCATTTGATGAATTTGACTGTATCATCTGTGAATAATCCATCATAATGTGTGGCGATGATGAAGATGATGACATAATTATGTGTGAAATGATTGTGATTAAAATCCTAAAGATAATTAATTTAAAATATAAAAAATCATACATCTAAATTAATTGCATGTGAATGAAATATATTTTTATTCCATTGTATTAATAAATTAATTAATAAATGCGATAAAGATTCTGCAGTACCAGTTTGACTTCCATAGTATACATAACATTTTCCTAATTCCAAATCTATACCTTTATCAATAATACCCTTATTCATTAATAATCCATCACCATTAATACCATAACCAAATCTAGAAAGCATCCATCTACCCGGAAGAACAGAAAATATTCTCATCATTGATATATCACTAATTTTAACTATACCCGATGTAAAATCCATATCTTCTCCACTTCCACTCTTTCCCAATACCTCCTCTCTTCCAGTAACCGTTCCACCTGACGTCTTCCACTCGCCGTGGTGGCCTTCTCTATTTACTTCCCCTTCCAGCTCCCGTGGATCGCTTCCAGGTATTCCACTTGGGGTTACATTATTAACTTCCTGTTCTTCCGGGTTATCATCTTTTGTTCCTCCGGGTAGATTTCCTGTTCTTAGGGGTTGAAAATTTTCGTTCATTCGAGTTGACATATCCTGTTCTTCTTAATTATCTTCGCCACGATCTCTGGGAGTGGCTATACTCTTTAGAGATAGGTAAATAAGGAAGCTGTCTGCAAGACGAAGATAAGGTTGTAACATTAGGTGTATATAAGGTTGTAACCTCGGGTGGAATGGCGAGTGGAAATAGATTGTTGAGTAATATACTTTGGTAATAGTATTGTCTATATTTCAAGGTATTATAAATTGCGATGTACGATGATTGTACTTTTGTTATATTATGAAATAAATTAGTTTGGATTTCATATGGTGTATATTTAATTTGGGATAATGATTGTAATGTATATTGATTATCTTTGGTAAAGATACCTAATAAGAAATTGGGTATAGATATAGAATTCCAAAACACATTATAGAGATTATTATAATTTTGATTATATAAAATTGAGTATTTATTCTTTATAAAATTTATTAATAATAGAATATAATTTGTAGAGAATCTTTGGATATGATTATAATAACCTCCATCATCTTTTTTATATTTATAATAAATAAAATAAATAATTAGACATATAATAGTAATATATAATAAATTAAATTTCATATTTGGAATTCTTCTGGTATATTGACATCGGTCAATTTAACATTTTCTAATGGTTGGAAATTTTGTGCGGCTAATTGATCATAAGTAGGTTCTGGTAATTCATGTGTATCAATAGATCTATTTCTTAATACATACATTTTATATAATTCAGCATGTTTTCTAGCCATTAATGGTGTAGCATATCTTTTAGCATAAAATGATTTTGAATGTTTAGCACCTTCTCTTGTTTTCCATTGTGCCATAAATCTTTGTTGCCTTTTATCATATGATACAGATGCTGATACTACATGTGATGATGAATTTGTACATTTTGTATTACCATCATCTATCTTCTTATCATTATTATTTTTTCTTGATATAAATCTCTTATCTTTCTTCTTATTTATTATAGTATCTATACTATTCATATAATCTTCATCATATATATAATCTGTATTCAATCTCTCACGCCTTATTCTATTATCATCCATCTGTCTAGATGATATCCTCCTCTTATTACATCTCACCCTTCTACCATTAATTGTCCAATCTTCATCTACATCACCACGCCATCTAAGATTACCACCTTTTCTTCCACCTCCACCTGAGGTCCTTTCTTTCCACTCGCCATTCCACCTGAGGTCCATCCTGCCGTCAGCTCTTTTATTTAGTTCCCCCTCCAGCTCCCGTAGATCGCTTTCGGGTTCCATTTCCACTTGAGGTCCAGTACTAACTACATAACTGCCACGATCTCCGGGAGTGGCTATACCCTTTAGGGATAGATAATTGGAAGAAGCGCCACGCCGAGTGGAAGACAAGGTTGAACGATTGGTAGAGTTAACATCAACTGAAGAATTGACTGTAGGACGACTTATTATAGAAGTATGATTAGATGAAGTAATATCATGTAGACGATTTCTTATAGAATTATTAGAGAGATTGATTGGTAATGAAGTATTTGATGAATTATCTAATAGATTTATAGTAGAATTAGATGGATATCTTGTTGAACGTCTAGTTGGTATATATGTTGTAACATCTGATATATTATTATTTATATTCTTTATTGTAGAATCTATAAAATCTATATCAAATTGATATCTATCATCAAAAAATTTCCCCATATTATTACGCTTATTATTATTATCATCCTTTGTATAATAATAATTATTCCCCACATTTAAACATGGGGTGGATGAATAATTATTATAATCTATTGATAAATTATGTTCATCATTAGATTTTAATAAATTATAACCATCTTTATATAATACATTCATTAATATTTTTTCAAAATCATTATTAATATTATTATTTTTATATTCTAATAATTGTTCTGTCTCATCTATAGGATTTATCATATCATCCATTGTTGCTAATATATTCTCATCCAAATAACCATAATTCGTCTCAGCATCCTCATCTATCATCTCATTAAATATACAAGACATCGTTGTTGTATCAACAGATGATGACATACTCACTCCATCCAACTTATCAACATTCTGTCCATCCACTCCACCTGAGGTTACAACCTTGTCTTCCTCTTGCAGAGAGCTTTCTCTATTTACTTCCCCTTCCAGCTCCCGTAGATCGTTTTCGGGTAGGACAGTTGAAGTTACACCATTTACATCCTGTTTAACATCAGGAACAGGATTAATATTATCATCAACGTTAAATGCCGATGTTATATCAAATTCATCATCATCGTTATCACAAGATGATATCAAATAATCATTGTTAGACGTCAATGAATACGAATGATTATTCGATTGCCAATTATAATCATCAAATACAGGAACCTCATCAAATTTACATGATGATATATCGTCATCTTCCAATTGAAGATCTATATCTATGACTTCATTTACACCTGAGGTCGTCCTGCCGTCAGCTCTTCTATTTATTTCCCCCTCCAGCTCCCGTAGATCGCTTCCAGGACCACTTGAGGTCCGATCACTACCTTCACCTCCACCACGATCTCCGGGAGTGGCATCACTCTTTAGAGATAGGTAATTAGAAGAAGGCTCCACGGCGAGTGGAACAGTGGTTGTAACATCAGGTGGAGCTGCAAGACCAACCGTGGATGTAATATTCGATGGTGAAGATGATACGTGATCATTATGGCTATTATTCAATTTAGAATTATTGTGTACTTTACCCCCACATTCACCAAGATAGCCACGATCTCCGGGAGTGGCATTACCGTTTACAGGGAGTGAATTAAAAGAGCTCTCTGCAAGAGGAACAGACGCGGATTGTACATCGGATGGAGACTTAACGGTCGTAGGATGGACGGAGTGATTGAATCCTTCCGTGGATGATGTTTCGGTGTTAGAATCGATACGATCGAGTGTTTGTTTAAGTATTTTATTATATGTATTATTATCAAATGTTATATTTAATCGTAAGCATTCTAATTTATAGATAATTTTAAAATAGTCTACATCATTAACACGTGTCCATAATAATGTAGGGTTGCCCCCAGTAAAACGTTCATAAATGGGGATAAAAATAGATTCATATTGTTTTAATGTATTTAAATTATTATTATTAATAATATTATCAAAATGGTATACATAATCATTACCATTTGGTGGTATACCCCATGGATGACATACAGCACGTATTAAATCTAATGTATTTAATAATTTCATTTGTAATAAAAAAAAATATACTTGTGATATCATTTCATTCTTATCAATTTTATAATTAAACCCCATATTATAATCTAATTTCATTAAATTATTATTATTCATTAGATGATGGGGTTTTTTCAAATCATCCCTATAATTTTTATTCTTAATTTTATAATCATCCCTTCTAGGTAAATCATATACAAATTTAGGTTGTTCTGTTAAACAATATTCTGATGATCCACCATCTACAAATGGAAATGATGAACATTCATCATCATAATTACTCATAACTACACCTTCACTAGTACTTTCTGTATAGCCATTCTCATCATCACTCTCCATCCTCTTTGTTGGACATAAATTAATAGATGGCGATGTAAAACTACCAGAAGGGGTAAAATGTTTATCATCCAATGAAGATATATTAACTATTCTTCCACTTTTACTATGTCTTCCCCTATGTTCTCCACCTGAGGTCAAATCCACACTACCTTCTCCACGATCTCCGGGAGTGGCTATACCGTTTACGGGGAGATAATTGGAAGAGCCTCCACGGCGAGTGGACATCCTGCCGTCAGCTTCTCTCTTTACTTCCCCCTCCGCCTCCCGTAGATCAGCTGCGGGTTCCACTTGAGGTCCAATACTATTGTTCATTCCATCACCCAAGTAAGGTGATAAAGATGAAATTGGAAATGATGATTCATCCAATATATTCCTCTTATTTAAAGAATAATCGTCGGAAGATTTAAAATTATTATAATTAACTTGTGATATACAGTTAACATTCATATTTTATCGAATTTATACATATAATTGCGATTAATATATAATGATTCCAAAGAATACACTAATATTCTACACATAAGCAATGATCATTTACACACTGACCATATAGTACAAATTACAGATGATAAATTATACAAGCTGATTTAGATATAATATAAAATATACAACTAATCTAACATATAATGTGTCTTGTGTGTAGGTTACCCTTTGATTTTGTTGATTATAATATACAATTGTGTGGCAAATAGATCAACCACATGTGTGTAAGAATAACGATATAAAACCGGATGATAACGACGATTAAATTATAAATATGATATAAATAAATTAAAATATATCATTAGATTATATAAATTAATAGAAGTATAGAAAAATTTGATGGATTTTTAATAAATTACAATAAAAACAGCGGATGTTGTACACATCATCCATAAATAGGCGAAAAATTACATATTATTATTTAATTTTTATGATTCTATTATTAAAATTTAATCTTCTAACTTATAAATTATGTTTTGTCTAAAAAAATTTTTTCCCCTCTTCCTACCATTCATACACCACTTGTACCACATGATGATAATTTAACCCTAGATCCTATAATTTATTATCCAATACATAATGTCTATATTAATCTGTTACAACTTAAAGACATCTTGTCTAATTGTATATTCTCCTTCCCATAAGCACATTAGTGCACATTAAGTTCCATTTCTTTTATTTTAAATTATTTAAAATGTATGATATTGAAGCCAATATTAATTTCAATTTTAATTATCAAATATTATCTCCAATCCTATGTCGTACTCATGGTAATGCATTTGTTGGTGGTAATGCTGGGAAAATACTAGAGGTAATTAATAATTAAAAAACCCCCTTTACTTTACTTAATAAACACAATAATATAAAAAATTTTCCCCCATTTTAGGGTGTAGTTGAATTATATGATGAAGATGGTTATCGTATATACGATAGTGATCATAAACTCCATGTAGAATTATCAACCTGTGATAATATTTATTCTAATGAACCAAATATTCAATATGTAAATGTAAAAGTAATAAATAATAATGATGGGACCTATAATGTAAGTAGAATATTAAGATTCTATACTATAGAATTTTATAGATCTCATACATTACCAAAATCTCAGCTACATGGATACTCAGTATAACTACAGAAGATCATCAACATATATATGGTATAGTTCTACAACAATTTATAAAATAACATACATTATAGGATCACCATTCAATATTGAAATTAATGCTGGTGATATCTCACCATACAAAACCACACTAGAAGGTAATTAACCCTTTACATAATTTCATACACCTTTTAGAAGTAAATCAAGTAGATTATATCTCAAATTACAAGGTATATTAATAGCTACCAAAAATCTATACTGAAGGTTCTATACCTGAAGTTCAATCATCTTCATTACTACTATACCTTATCTTTCACTAGTCTCACCTTTGGTCATCCTACCTTTGCCATTAGGTGTTACACCTGAGGTCCTTTCTTTCCACCTAAAGTCCAATCCACCTCTGTTCCACTCGCCGTGGTGGCCTTCTTATTTACTTCCCCCTCCGCTTCCCTGAGATCAGCTACGGGTTCTCCACTTTAGGTTACATCCTCTTCACTTCCAACATCGCCACGATCTCTGGGAGTGGCTCTACTCTTTAGAGATGAATAATTAAAGGAGGCTCCACGCCTAGTGGAAAAGAGAGTTGGATTGGACCTCAGGTGGAGAAGATAGTGGATGGATCTTCGGTACACCTCTTTGAGACTATTACTATTACTTTACCTTTATACATTAAATAATAGGAATTTTTAATACATTCTAGAGATTCATACGGTAATGATTATATAAAGTATGCTATAATGTGTTGATTTTAATATGAAATTCTACAGGAATGTCGATTATAATGTGACATGTCTCGGCCATGGTAAAATAATTTCAATTGAAAATTGTAAAAATGGTAAAGTAAGTTGACTTAATTTTTTAAAATTAATTAATCATTCAGTATCGCATCATCTGTTATGTCAATGACGAATCCAACTTTACACATCTTAAAGGTATCTCACCCCCACCCAACAACACAGTGACTCCACTTGAGGTTACATCAAACACATTCTTAGCACCATCTTCCATCATTCCTATGATGGATGATCCATCACTACCTCCTCTTCCGCCACGATCTCTGGGAGTGGCTCTACTCTATAGAGATAGGTAATTGGAAGAGCTGACGGCAGGAATGACCTCTAGTGGAGCTTATATTATGACTTTCCCCCTCATATTATCTGTCATTTCATCTGGGGTTAATTATTAAAAATTATGTGGCGATTATGGTGTTATGGTGTTTCAATATTGTTTATATATTGATATTATAGTGACATTATTTGGTAAAGATATAGTAAATTCCCCATATAAGATACGTGATGTTGAGAATATTCAATCTAATGTTCTATCGCATGTATGTCTAATCACCATTTTTGTTAAAAAACCCCATAACAGAAGAATGATCAGTTGACTGAAGATTTAATTAAATGCAGAAATTTATACATTAAAAATAAACAACTCAAAGAAGAATATAAACAGCTACTCAATAACTTCACCAAGGTAATATACACGTCCTCCTCCATTACCCTCCATTGCTCCAACATAAACTCTCCATCCCTTCTCTTCCATTAACTATTCTTTCGTCTTGCAGACAGCAATCCACCTGAAGATACCTCTATGTTTCCACTAGGCGTGGATCTCCTCTATTTAGTTCCCCCTTCGCTTCCCATAGATCAGCTACGGGTTCCCCACTTGAGGTCCCCACACGAGGTTACATCACCACCTCCACTTCTGCCACGATCTCTGGGAGTGGCTATACTCTTTAGAGATGAGTAAATAGAGAAGCTGACGGCAGGACGAAGAGAGTTGGATTGGATCTCAGGTGGAACATCTAGTGGAAGATAAGATTGAGTGTATGGATATGTGGTCATTAGACTTTATATAATTTACAGTTCCAAGATGTGACATCAACGACATATAATGCATCGATATTGAGTGTTGTCCATAGTATACCTGTGGTATTTGAAATTGAAGACGTTGATGGGAGTGAACACATAAAGAAACGTAAAGAATTACGTGAGAGACATCAAAAATTGATGGAAGACGTTGAAGTTTTAAATGAACAAATCAAAGAGGCAGAAAATAAACGACATGAACTTATAAAATACCTCACTGATAAATCCAAACAATCACAACAAACATACCAAAACGCCATACAAGAATACCATAAAATATCATCACTCATTAATAAAATCACACACGATACCAAGTACGTTCTCAATCCAGACAAACACACTAAACCTGAGGTTATAACCACTGAAAGTTATACAGCCTCTCATCCCACTCGCCGTGGTGGCCTCTTCCAATTACCTATCCCTCCGCTTCCCTGAGATCAGCTACGGGTAGTCCACTTGAGGTTACATCACTATACATATGCCACGATCTCCGGGAGTGGTTATACTCTTTAGAGATATGTAATTAGAAGAGGCCTCCACGGCGAGTGGAACGCGAGGTTGTAACCTCAGGTGGAGAGCCGTCTGCAAGACTAAGAGAAGTTGTATCGTATCATCAATTATCAATTATATAACATACATATTATTTTACAGGTCAATGCAGAAGTTCCGTGGCAGATTAAGATCTGGTGACAGGGCTGCGATGATGGAACTGGAGGATATGGTTGCGTTGGAGGAGTCGTTAATGTTACTTCGTGAATCGAGCGGTAAAGAATTGGGAAGAAATACTAGTGGTGATTTCAAGAGTAATAATATAACGCGTATAGATAAATCTAATACTCTTAGAAGTACTGTACCGGATAAACCGAATACGTTAGCCTTTTGGTTACTTGAAGGCCGATTTAAACCGGATAGAAAGAATTAAAATTTACTTTTAATATTTAAATTTCATTAAATTATATATACTTAATTGGAGGAGAGTAATAAAAATGACTTCTTAAGGGTGTACTCGGTAGCTTCATAACGTAATATCTCAATGTGTGGTGTGTAGACATGTATATGGAAATTACATTTTGAGTGTTGCAGGAAAAATGTCATTTATAACTTCATATAATGCATCTGGATTATTATACGATTCAGATGTGGAACCTATAGATTATAATGGCTCTGATTATGATAAATTACTCAATGATGAATATACCACACCTGGGTTTGTTTTCAATTTCCATGTACACATTTATCATTTACTTCAGTTTTGAAGAAGAAAATTTAGTGAAATGTCTCGGCAAAGGTCCAAATTCGGAAAATATTTTAATGTTTATACCATCTGTATCTGATAAAGTTAATGAACATCATGATGACGCACTTAAATATGCCGTTAAGAAATTAGATAAATACACTGTGTCTAAATACTCACTTATAATCTGTCAAACATGCATCTCATGGACAGATTCAAATTCCTACTACTTTGTCAATCAATGTAAGTTTATTGAAGATGTTGGTTGAAGGTGGATGGAAGATGGTTGGAAAACAAACGTGGTTTATTGATGTTATAGAATCTTCACCTCCTAATAATAATGAATATGCTGGCAAGATTGTCCAAAATAGGGCTGCTCGTATGTGGATGGGTAGAGTTTCCATGTTCATTGCGGGTACTGATATAGCCTTTGATATATATGATACGGAAAATACCAAGACTACTACTGATGATAATAAGGCTATAGATTTCTGTACTAGCACTACTCGTGCTAATGAAGATGGTAACAAAGGTATTGATAAATTGTATAAAATGGACAAGATTGCAGTCACTGCTGCTAAACAAAATGCAGGCGATAATCCTAAAGATACCGGACATGCAGCTAATTGGTATTCTTTCTACCAGTCATATTGGATATAATTGAAGGTGCAACTGGCACTGAATGTGGTCCCAGCAATAAACATTGGAAACATGATGGTGGTAAACATTATTACTTATGGAACCTTTTCTGGTTGGCTTTTATACCATACATCATCTACACCTGAGATCTTCCATTTGTCTTGCAGACAGCTCTTCTATTTACTTCCCCCTTCAGCTCCCATAGATCATCCTCGGTATAATGTTAACCCGGAAGAACTTAAAGGTAGTGATGTAACCTCAAGTGGAACCTGGAAGCGATCTACGGGAGCTGGAAGGGGAAGTAAATAGATGAAGCCTCCACGGCGAGTGGGAAAGAGAGGTGGAGATAACCTCAGGTGGAGTGTCACTCCATTCCTTCGGTCTCGCTTCGATTGTTTGGATTGATTATATATATTATTTATAGGGTATAACATGTTACCTAAGGATCGTAAGAAGAATTTATTGAAGGTGTATTTAGTACATTCTGGTTATTCTACGAAATCATTTTTAACATTTTTAACACCATTTGCAAGTGCAAAACAGTTAGAGAGATTAGAATGTATTGAAGAATTATCAGATTTATTACATAAATTACAATTGGATAAACGTAATATGTTACGTCAATTCCCATATGTTGTACAAAGATCAGAAGAAATATCTCTGGGGATAACTAACCCCATATCTTTATTTAATACGGATTTATTTATGTTATCGATGAGATTAGGTCAATCATATAAAGGATTTCCATTAATACCACCTGTTATATCAAATTTATTATCTACTATTGAAGATTCAAATAATATAGATACACCACAATTATTATATTGTCAGGTAAATGATCCCAATATATTATATAATGTTGTGGGGTTGATAGAACAATATGGTGAAGGTTATAATATAAAGGATATAAATGTTGCGGTTGTAATATTTAAATTATTCCTTGATACACATATAGGTGGTTTAATTGGACCTAAAGGTTATATAACAGTAAAGAATGCTGTTATACAATCGATATCTAATCAAGACATTATTAATCAAATGGTAAATGTCACCAAAGAATTCAGTAATATACAAAAAGATTCTATTTACTGTATCATCAAAACACTCAGAGCAATCGCCAGAAGAGCAAATAAAAATAACATGTCATTAAAAAGAATCTCCAAAATTCTAGCATCCTCATTCTTCAGACCACTCTCATACGATCCTTATTGTTATAAAATTATACCCGTATGTCTTATCAAAGTTTATATCAATGAAGTGTTGTCTACTCCACCTGAGGATACCTTTACCAAGGGTCCAATCCAACTTCCATTCCACTTCCACCTAAGGTCGTCTTGCAGACAGCTCTTCCAATTACCTATCTCTAAAGAGCAAAGCCACTCCCGGAGATCGTGGCGAATGTGAGGATAGTGATGTAACCTCAAGTGGAGTACCCGCAGCTGATCTCAGGGAAGCGAAGGGGGAAGTAATTAGAAGAGCTGTCTGCAAGACAAAGGAACGGCGACTGTAAGAGAGGTGGATTGGACCTCAGGTGAAGAGAGTAGACTAATGTGATCTCGAAAATAATAATATTTCATTTCAATAGGCTTGTGAATATGTATTATCGACGATGATAGAAAAGCCAGATTTATTTTTTAAACGTGATCATGGTGATAAACGTGAGGATGAAAAGAGAAAGAGGGAGAAGAAATCCAGTAAGGATGAAACGAAGAGTCCTACTGCAGAAGTTGTAACACCAAGTAATAAGGAGCCGGTTACACCATCTGTTAAAGATGTTACATCACCTACTGATCCACTAATTGTCGATATGAGTCCACAGAGAGAGACTACTGTTACACATAAAATAAAAAAAACACCTTCATATAGAGCTAGAAAAGAATTAGGTAAAGTAGACGGTGACGAGAGCGAAACTGAAACACAAACTTCCGATACACAAATCACTGAAGTCGAAGAAGAATAATGAACACACACCGCTCATTCACAATAACTATTGTAATATACATCATTCCTATACTGCCATTACTTACACTCGCCACTCCACTCGAGGTCAAATCCACTTCTCTTACAACGTCTGTTCCACCGAGGTCCATCCTACCGTCAGCTCCTTTATTTACCTATCTCTAAAGAGTAGAGCCACTCCCGGAGATCGTGGTGAAGGTAAAAATTGTACTTCCAGTAGAGAGCTATCGATAGACAATAGCTTATTTATAGTTGGCTTGGTGTGGATGTGGTGTGTGAACTATAACTGAACAGTATAATTTTAATGTAGTATTTTCCAGTATGATATTTTAAATAAAATTTATAAAATTAAAAGTCTACATTTAGTGATAATGAAAGTTGATGTGTATCGCATCTATATATATACTCCTTAAATTTCTTCTGAAATATATAAATAATTAAAACTGTTATCGCATATGGAATTACAAAGCAGAAGCGGCACTATAATTCTAAAATGGATCCAATTTGAAGGAAAGCTATTGAAGCGCTTAGTATATCGTGTAAGTTCGGCATTGCGATTACCTATCATTAACATCATTGATGTTTTTATATATCCCCTAATTATTCAACATTACTTTCCACTAATATTCGCTGATTATCCATCGATAAATCTATATCATTGATTGATCTACCTGAGTTACAACCACTATCAATTAGCCGTTCCACTTGAGGTCCAATCCTCAACATCACTTCCGCCACGATCACTGGGAGTGGCTATACTCTTTAGAGATAGGTAATTGGAAGAGCTGACGGCAGGACGACCTACGGTAGATGTAACCTTAGGTGGAATGAATAGTTCAATGGAAAGTTGATTGGACCTTGAGTGTAGAGCTAAATGTAATGTATGGGATGTATACTTCATGAATTGTATATTTTTATATTTGTAGAATCGCAATCAACACAGATCATTTATGTATCTGCATTCTTTGAAGCAATTGTTGCGTTTTTTGAATGGTTTTGATTTACAGATTTCTGGTTTGAAATCGGCAGCGGATTTCGATCGTTTATATACGTCGGTGGTATTTCATAAGATCTGTTACAATATATTAAAGTCATTAATAAATACGGGTATATTATTAAGTAGAACACATGCACACTGTCATTTCGTACCATTTGTAACTGTGACCTTAACCATTGTTAGGTTTGTTTATTTGAAAATATTATTTCAATACTATAAGTCGATTACTATACCTCTTCAAGATGTTGATGAAACGATCCTTTTAATTTTTTTTCATTATCGGTACCTTTGCTAGACCGGTTTGTTAACGTATTTTTTAATGTATATATTTCTCCCCCTTCCGATTCCAATTCCTGCAGTTGTTTGAAGGAGTGTTGTAAATCCACTAAGTGTCAATGTCCTTGTAAGAATGCAGGTTCTTCTACTTCTACTGAATTTTGTTGTCCCTGTTGTTGGAAACATTTCTTCAGATGTTATGTATATTGTGGTTTGAAGTGTAAGGATAGTCCAAGTTGTACGTGTTCTTCTACTGAAGGTGGTAAATCTTGTGAATGTTGTAAACCTTCTACTGATGAGTGTAATTGTTCATGTTGTGGAAGTTCAGGAAGTTCCGGTACTGCTACTCAGTGTAAATGTGAACTATGTTGCTTTCGTTCCCGATTATATTTTTGTTCCGGATGTATTACTAATTCTAATACTACTTCTAATGGAACTATTGATTGTGAGATATCATGTGTATGTAATAATACTACTGCTCAAGCTTGTAATAGTCAGGGATCTAATGGTCAAGCCATGAAATATGGATGTTGTACCGGGCATAGGATTGGATGTGGTTTGCAGAGATTGAATGAAAATATTGGTAGTTTGAATAAGAATCTATGTAAAGTCAAGTGTAATGTATATAATATGAATGTAGGACTGGGTAATATATGTAAAACATTGTGCGGTATTTTAGATACGCTTACTAAAATTCGTGATAACTTGTGTAAATTTGATGGTGTTATAAAGTGTAGGACGGATAGAGTTAAGTGTATGAAGTGTTGTTTTAAAAGCAAGTATGAACAATTGTGTAAGAGGATTTCTGCAATAGATAATGATAAGAAGGATGCGGATGTTAAAAACTTGGTTTGTTCGTTCTTTAAGAGTCCCACCCCGACTGATTCCACTGAAAATAATTGTGATTTAACTAATAGAATATTTAAGAATTCTTCCCTTCTAGAGTGTAATAGATCTTTTTTTCTTTTAAATGATTGTAATCTTGATACTATCTGTACGCATTTGAATGAAATATCCACATCTTAGATTCTTGCATCCTATTCTTCATTGATTGTATTATAGAGAATCTATCCAATGTAATACAATTTGTAAGTTATGTTGCGAAGGATGAATTTAGTGATGGGAAGGAGTTTGATTATACGAAGAATGAGATAGAAGAAAAGGAGAAGTTTGAGACCAATAAACCAGGTTGCTGCTGTTGTTGTCCTAAGGATAGTAAGGGGAAGTGCTGTTGTACTAAAGGTGGAACATGCCCTTGTACTAAGGGTGGTGGACAATGCTGTACTGATGGTAAATGTTGTTGCAATACCAATGGACAGTGTTGTTGTATCAATGGTATAACTACTGAGGCTACTACAGATACAACTATAACTTTATGCAACTGTTGTTGTAAGCATGAGAATGGTAAATGTACAGGTGAATGTGAATGTACACAGGTTACAGATAATAAATGTTATTGCTGCTGTTTATGTGAAGGTAAATCTGATACATGCCAATGTGAAACAACTCCTTCCACTACTTTAACTAGATGTTGTTGCAAGGATTGTGGAAATGGAAGTGGATGTTGTGAAACTTGTGATTGTCAGTGTAAGGAAATTAAAATATGTAACTGTTGTAAATGTTTCACTCAGGATCAAATAATATCGTGTTGTGATTTGCCGCAAAATGGTACAACATGTAAAGAAGATAAATGTTGCTGTTGTAAGGACTGTAACTGTAACACAATAAATTTAAATGATTGCAATGATTCAAATGGAAATGGTAAATGTGGTGGAACTGATTTAAAATATTGTTGCGATGAAAGTAATGCTAAATGTAAATTAGACATATGTAAGATCACTTGTTGTATGAAGAATTTAACAAAGAATGGATCTAATGGAAAGAATAATGTTTGTTTATCGACGATAATTTCGGATATGAAGAATTTCAGTGATTATTTGAAGAGGATTAAGGAATGTACTGGTAACGGTACGTGTACGTGTCAATGTAATGGAGATAATGAATGTTGTTGTAAGACTCTAGATGAAAAGGGGAAATGTTGTGATATGTATTGTAGGGTTAAGAAAATGTTCAAGGGAATATTTAAAAATGGCACTGAGAAGGGGAATGGTAAACACAATGGTAAGGAGAGTATATGTAATGGTGAGGGTAAATGCATATTTTGCATTTTGTACTGTTTGAAGAAGAAGGCGGATAAAATTAAGGAAGGTTATCAGAATTGTAATGCTACATGTTGTGAAATCAAGGGTTGTACTAATACTAGTTGTACAGAAAATGGATGTCAGACAACCAGTGATACTACATGTAATTCTGCATGTAAAGAAAATAGTTGTACTCCTCCAACAACAGCAACAGAAACATGCAAATGCAATACGATATCTAACGGATGTACCGGCGAGAACTGCTGCAATTCTAACGGCGATTCTTCATGCTCTATATGTAAAATTTCTCCATCTTCTATTTCTACTTGTATTAAAAAATTACATTGTTATAATGTTAGAATATTTTTAATATCATCTCTTCAACTTCGTCTACCCCATTTGCCCAACATCATAAATTTCCCGTAGGCTAATCACGATAAATCCCCGCCTTTAAATATTCCAATAACAAATCTCTTAATTTAAATACAATGATTTTATCATCCCAATTAAATCATCAACAATTGAAATCATCAGTACTTTTGTCAATGATTCATTATCGAAGATCATAGACCTTCCACATTTTACAAACAGTTCTCCTCTTCCAGTACCACCTTTCATTCCCACTAGGCGTGGCGCCTCTTATATTTATTTCCCCCTGCGCTTCCCTGAGATCAGCTACGGGTATTCCACTTGAGGTCTCCACCTGAGGTTACATCACTACCACTACCTCCGCCACGATCTCTGGGAGTGGCTCTACTCTTTAGAGATAGGTAATTGGAAGAGCTGTCTGCAAGACCAACGGTGGAGGGGAGTGGAACAGAGGTAGTTGTAACTTCAGGTGGAGTATACAACACCTCGGTAGATTGCTCCTTCGATCGATCTTCAATTAACGTTTGGATGTAGCAACAATCCGTTCTTTAGTGACTCCTTTGATTCTGGCCCGCATAATAGTTCTACTAATTTCAGTGCGAATTCCATAGCGGTACCTGGTCCTTGAGATGTAACTGTTGAATTTTAAGTCAAATTTACAAAGATATATGACATACCGCAATTGTTTGAAACATGTACTCTTCCTGTACCAACTTTAGGTAATTTCTTTTCAAACCCTGGATACGCTACAGCTGATGTGTTTTCATCCAAGAGTCCACAGTCAGCAAGTACCAATGCCGGCGCTGCACATATTGCCGCGTATAATCTACCACTTTCTTTCTGATCCTTCAGTAATGAAACTAGTGGTTTGCATGCAGCACAATTTGTCTAGATGGAAAATATAATTTCAATTTAATAGAAACATACAGAACCTGGTAGTCCACCGGGTAATACGACGAGATCGAATGTACGTGATGTAAGATTGGATACCTTGTCATCGGCTGTCACTTTAGTACCATGTGCCAATACAACATTTAAACTATCACTTACCGATGCAAGTACAACACTAACACCAGCTCTACGTAATACGTCAAGCACTGTAACCAATTCAATGTCTTCAGAACCGTCAGCCTATATTAGGTGATTCCATGAAGGGGACTTTTTCTTAAAAAAAATACCACTGCGAGCAAAGCGGATTTTACAGTCTTTGTCATTTTAAATTATTAAAATATTTACTTGTAAACTAATAACGTATTTATTATAATAACTATCTTTAATATATAAAAGTGTAGGGCATAGACATAACACAACGTGCACATCATGACGATCTCCGAGGAAGCGTACTACTGTTCCACACACCTATACCGTAGGTCTTGATGACAGTTTTTCCAATTACCTATCTCTAAAGAGTAGAGCCACTCCCAGAGATCGTGGCGGTAGTGAAGGTGTAGATGGAATGAAGAGTAGTACTAGACCTCAAGTGGAACCCGAAAGTGATCTATGGGAACTTGAGGGGGAAGTAAATAGAAGAGCTGACGGTAGGACTGACCTCAAGTGGAACGGAGCCTGCATGAGCTTTGCTAGTGTAGACAACGACTTTTTAATTTCGTTCGTTCGGTTTCGAGTTATGTTAATATGTATAGTAAGAGATTAGACTTTATTGGTTACGATATGATTAGCAATTATAGTAGTAACAAGTGCCTTAAAGCAGAAAAGGTGGAATATTTCGTGGAATCCGAATACCTCAGGTAACGGATTAGGTATTCTATATATATAAACCAATCCACCAATAACATAAAATACTGACGTCAACGTCATTAAAATAAATGGTAAATAACTCCGTGTCTTTATCAAATATGCCATCAAATACAAATAAGGCAACATCGTCAGTCCGTAAGTCACAACACGCACCTTCTTCGACGTCGTCACAAAATCAAACATTAACGACATCACTACACCTATAATACAATATATCAGAAAAAGACAAGGATATTACGACAAGGTGTTGTCTATCCCACGGATTACTTATACAATACCTTGTCTTCCACTCGCCGTGGAGGCCTCTTTTAATTACCTATCTCTAAAGAGTATAGCCACTCCCGGAGATCGTGGCGGAGGTGAAGGTCGTGGTGAAGTCAGTGATGGATCATCCATCATAGGAATGAGGGAAGATGGTGCTAAGGTTGTGTTGGATGTAACCTCAAGTGGAAAACCCGTAGCCGATCTCCGGGAGTGGCTTTACCGTTTACGGGGAGGTAATTAGAAGAGCCACCACGGCGAGTGGCAAGAGAGGTGTATGAGGTGAAAATAAGGTTGTAACCACAGGCGGAGTAGACAACACATAATTTGCAGGATTTTAGGGTAGTATATATACCGTATGTTATAACAATCCATTGGAAGAGTATGGCATGTGCGATGTAGCCGTTGTGTATTAGGTGAATTGCTGAAGGCATGAATGATCCGCCTATCATGAGAAAGATGCCTGGAATATTTAGTAATTGATTGATTTAAAACGTACATGAATAGTCTATCCTTTTACAAATATCGATTTCTTCAATTTTCCATTGCTTAAGGTGTAGCAATGAACTAGCACTGAAATTACACATACAACAGATAAAGGTAATGATATGAGCTAATATTAAATCATGATTGAATTTGAATTTGTGTATTAATGGATATGTTAATGGGAACGTTACGGCCATAAACATATGGATTTTACCACGAAGTAATGGCCGTACATTACTTTTAAAATTCTCCATTATTATTTAATGAATTTAACATAGACACATTATAATTTAATAGAAATCATTTCCATTATTAAAATCAAATGATAAGTTATAGATAATTTCCGGATCCACTAGTTCGCTACTCTAAAATCTCATGTATGGTATGAGGCATGTATTTAAATGTACTATAAATTATCTTCTCAAGAAATTACTGTTGATCTTATCATAAATTTTTATAAAAATAATCAACGACGAAAGAATAAACGAAACTCAATACAATCTGTAACACCAATACTATACAACTACTCTTTACTAAATATAGCCCATCCAAATTAGCATACCTGTAATATTATTTATTAAGATATCATGAATATGGTGAAGTTTATCATGAAGATAATAACAGCCATCCTTCCATACAGATTCATTAATGAGTGTATGACTGAATTGTTGTCTATCCCAGGGATTACTATAGACGACCGACAGGTCTAGATCAACTTTCTTTGTCTTGTAGACGTTAGGGTTGGGAGGAAAAGCTGTATGTTTACCGTAGCCTTTATTAAAGTATATAATGTGTCGATGAACGTTTTTGCATTTGCTTGACTGCTATAATTAGTACCTGCCTGTATAGCTTGAAGTATTGTTACCGTAGCAGCAGCTGTTGCAGCGTCAAGATCACTACCATTTTCTGCTATGGTTATCTCTCCAAATTTTGTATGACCAGTTGTAGATTGTCCACCAGTAATGGTAATGCCTTCAAGCCCAGTTTTTACCCTCTGAGCTGTTACAGTGGAGCCGAATTCAGCTTCATCTATAGCAGTCGTTTCAGTACCATAGTTAACTTTCGAAATATAATCTCCAACCTTGGATTTGTTAACATTTTCACCGGCATCATTAACATCATCTCCCCAAAACACACAGAAACAACAAAATTACCCTTGGCAAATTTTTTAGCTTGACCTCGAGTTCCAGTTGCAGTAGCATCAAAAGCAGTAATTTTTGGATCAGTACTATTAGGTAATAGATCTTTTAATCCTCTTTTTGTCCCACTTGTATCCGTTTCTGTATATTCGTAGAGTGAGAACCTCTCCTTATAATTGGCGATTACAACTCCAGAGAATATTGGAATGAGGGAAGTGAGTGCGAAGAAAATTCCTAAATTTCTAATAGTTTTCAAAACATCGTCATCATGTACATCTATTGAAGTGATTAGAGGTAGCCCAATAATTAGAACTGATCCTCCTACTACACCAAATATAACTAAAGCCGCTAAACCAGCATATTTAACTTGATCATCATTAGGAATTTCACCAATTGCATTTTTAATGGTATCATTTTCAAACCACCAGGCTTTAGTATTACTTACGGCATTATTCATAACGTTGGCAACCACTTTGACGGCTTTAGTTTGAACATCCTTTTCAACAGCAGTAGCACTGTCTTTATCATCTATTGTCCATCCATCTGGTGAATTAATAAAAGTTTCAATATCCAAGTTGAAATTAAGGTGTATAATTAAAGAGATGCAATCCTCTTACAATTAGTTATAACAGCGTCCTGTCTTTCTCCCCACCAATCAGTAGTAACCAACCACTTTGAACTACTACTAGATGCCCAACCTTCAGCTAGTTTATTTCTTACATTTGGATTTTCTGCGATTGAGGTGAATAACACTGCGGATAATAAGACTTGTATAACCATTCCAACAAAACTGGCTAATTCCAGTTAAATACGACATATAAATGCACATAAGGACAATGAAAATGTCTTTAATAATCCGTTGGATAGACAACGCCTCAGTCATTACACTCCTTCAGCTCACTCATACATTGCTCGGATCGCAAGCTCCTTCATCTCGCTCACACTACATTCCTTCATCGCTTCGCTCTTCAGTCAATTCATTAAACTTACATTGTGAGAATTGGATGTAGAATTGCATATGCTATAAGAAGTAGAGTATGATTTGAATCGATTTTTTTCGTCTTTAATATCATAAGAAAGACACAGGCGACATTAGTAAATCCGAGTATACTAAGATTAGCTTGTACAGCAAAATAAAATGATTTATATGAATAATCTAATCTTTTAATAATATCTATAATTTCATATACAGATGATGCCAGATTATCTAAAAATGACCAAGATAATCCAACCATTAATATACGATGATCACTTCTAGCAGATAAAATAGTCCTATTAATTGTAATAAAATAATATTTTTTTATATAATAATTTACTTTGATTGAAATAAATAATACATCCCAACTATAAGAGAACCATTCAATATACCCATTATAAATTTCTAAATATTATTAAAATAATATACATATCCACTAACCTCTGGAAATATATACTTTATTAACAATTCAGGAACACCCGTTATCATTAAAAAAAGCTACACATATTATATATCATCCCATGAACAAGTATAACTAATGTAATTCCACGCAAAGTTACTTCTACCGTAGGTCTTGCAGACAACTCTCCTCCACTTGATGTCCAATCCACCTCTTCTTCCACTTGCAGTTCCACCTGAGGTCGTCTTGCAGACAGCTTTTCTATTTACTTCCCCCTCCGCTTCCCTGAGATCAGCTACGGGTTCTCCACTTGAGGTTACATCCAACACATCCTGTACTTCCGGGTTGACACTCTTTGTTCCTCCGGGTAGAATTTCCTGTTCTTAGGGGTTGATCATCTTCGTTCTTCCGGGTTAAGATAATACCGAGGATGATCTACGGGAATCCGAGGGGAAGTAAATAGAAGAGCTGACGGCAGGACCTACGGTGGAATACCGAGTGATGTATAAGCTTCGGTGATTGGACCTCGAGTGGAGAATACCATAGAAGGACAACAACAGTATATTATCAATTTTTCACTATCAATTATCAAATCATGTACAGTTGAAGGTTGTGTTATATATAGAATTTAACATACCCTGGCAACATGTGACATTAAATAGTATGCGAGCGTCGCTCTTACGATGGCGAGATTGTTATGATTATCCTTCCTGAATTTAAATATGATATTACAATGATAATGCTGACTTACAGTCCCTTTTTGGTATATGAAAGTACGTATGGGAAGATTACCATCAATACAAAGCTTATAATTTGTAATATCCTCATGTTTCTTTATTTTAGAAAATAGAAAATTCTGCGATAATTAATCTTCACCTTAAATATTATTAATTTAAATTATAGTATTGACTTGGTTTTTTTGAAATTTCATACCGGTCTTCGCGACATCACTATGCCAAATGTTTATTATTGGGGTGTCTATAACAGTACAGTATATGTATATTAGATGGAGGATATCGCAAATGGAGATGGTTTCAAGTTGACATTAGATAAGGATAGGAAAATAATAAAGCTAAAACGCCTACAATTAGCAACTATTACAAAGAATGATTTTGATATTTTGACAGAGACATTAAATGTGTATAGAGATAATGGTAAATTTATAACTGATGGTATTACTATTAAGATCGATAGTTTAAATTCCATAGAATATGTTGTACTAAGGTGTGATCCATCCGGTGGATATTTGAGTGAGGATACGTTGGTCTATGTTGAAGAATGTGTGCCGTCTCTTAAAAGAGTTGACCTGCTATTGACTATTTACAGCAATGACAAGTTAAGAGATGTATCCAAATTATTGTTGCCTGAATACACTACACATGAAATATACAGAGAGGATTTAATTAATTTGAATAAAGTATATGGGCCATATAAAGTAACTATAGACAAGAGTAATAAGGACAAGAGACTTTTAAATACAATCGAAAGATGTATTTTCCGTCCTATAAAATGCGATGAACTGAAACCCATAGACGATTTACACACATTCGGTAAAAAATTGTTCAATGCACTATTCGAAAAGTACCTGTCGAAATCATTAGCAAGACAGCTAAGAATTATCTACTTTGGACAATGTCTAACTCTCGGAAATTTCTCATTTCACATTTCAAATACGACACCAACCTACAAACCCGGATACATTGACGAGAACACCGTAAGTTTTTATTACTACACAGCTCACACACCCGACGCTGATCTCAGGGAAGCGGAGGGGGAGGTAAATAGAAGAGGCTCCACGGCGAGTGGAAAGGATGTCACACTCTTGCAGAGAGCTCTCCACCTGAGGTCCATCCTGCCGTCAGCTCTTCCAATTACCTATCTCTAAAGAGTAAAGCCACTCCCGGAGATCGTGGCTATTAGAGTTGGGAGTTTGACAATCTGAAGGCGGCTGCTAATAATACTGAAGATAATCCCACAGATACTGAACTAAAGGATGAACTTAATGCACAATTAGATTTGCCGAATGATGGTGATCTTCCTGAGTATTTACAAAAAGACAAGGTTATACCCATAATTGGTTACGTATTTTCTAGTATTATAGGCCTGGGTACTTTACATTTACTGTGCCTCACATGAATATTAAATGTTTTCGGGTGGAGGTTACTAATGAAATATGAAATTTTGTATAATTGAGATTAAAACCCCATAATTTCTGAATGATTTCCAATCATAATGAGAAGTTTCAGCTTAAAGATTCTACCATTAATTTGAAAACGACTCATCCCAGTGCAAGTGGTACTGAACTTGATGCAGCTCAAATCAATAACTTACAATGGGCTACTGATGCCAGTCAGCATACATTTAATAAAGTTGATGATGCCACTTGGAGTCCCGCTGGTGTAGCTAGAAAGAATGATGTTTTAAGTAAAATTACTGCTGCTATAAATGCAGTTAAAGCAATAACTACGGGTGCACAATTTATTAATACTTCTGCTGGAACTCCTGGCCAAACAGCTAGTGAGGCTCTTAACCAAGCTCAGTCAGCAGCCAACGGAATTCAAGATACTGATTTAATGATACACAAATTACAGCACAACAGATTCAGGATCCTATAAATGAAGCTAAAACTAAATTTGATAGTGCTAAAGCTAATGGAGTTGGTAATCATACAACTCATACAGAACTTGCTAATTCTAAGAATTGGAATATTTACAGCCACGATCTCTGGGAGTGGCATTACCCTTTAGGGATAGGTAATTGGGAGAAGCCTCCACGGCGAGTGGAAATAAGAGTAGGACTGGACCTGAGGTGGATATCTCTTCACTCATTCATTTATTGATGTTTATAGGAGATTTATATATCGATGGATCCGGTGCAGGAGTGTAGTGAGGTGTACATATCTGCATTGAGGGATACATTACCTGTAACATATGAGTATGATTTACTTAATGATTATTTAAAGCCTTATTTCCGTATAAATTCATTTCGTGTTTATCACCAGGGTGATTTAATCACATACAACGGCATACAATTTCGTATAATTAAACTTTATTCAAATAATGGCGATACTATTTTGAAGAATATTATACCTGAAAACATGTATAAAATTATATATGGACGTATAAATGGTAATACAAGGATTATTATAACTGGTTCGTTTACACATTTATTTTTTTTATGGGGTCAATTTTAGAAACCCCATACCTGAAAATAATTCATTTTATATTTTCTACGATTTAATTAATTATACAGAATCTGTATTACCGAGATTAATAGATTTATTACCGAAGGAGAAGATAGATATAATAAGGCGTACGCCAATATGTTATAGGGAGTCATTATTGAATTTATATGCATCTGAATTGGAAACGACGACTATACAAAGATTATATACGAATGGTGAGGATGGTGTAGGTAATGGCGGATCATGGATAAAATTGGGCACGGAAGAGAGGGAGAATATACGTAGAGATTTGTTGAAATATTATAGTGAGGATTGTACGAGTATAACGAGTGAAACAACATTGTATGAACCAACTCCGATAAATTATATGTTGAATTGTACAGTATGTCGTGATTTAATATTAAATAACACTGAGCTTATACAATTTCCATGTGGTCATTCATTCCACAAAGATTGTATAGGGAATTGGATATTAATTAACAAATCGTGTCCAAATTGTCGTTTAAATATACTCGATTCTATACAATATCTTAATACGCTCTCTGATAATGAATCTGTGGATGAATTTGACTTGCATGATACACCCATGTTACTCACTTGTTCCGAGGATACAAACTCAACGAATGACGGGGAGCAATACTTTAACATACTTGATTATTGATGAGCATATTACCCCCGCCACGATCTCTGGGAGTGGCTTTACTCTTTAGAGATAGGTAAATAGAAGAGGCCTCCACGGCGAGTGGAAAAGAAAGGTGTATTGGACATCAGGTCGAGTACTCATTGTCTTCGTTCGGTGTTGACCAACTTGTCTATATCTTCTGTATGTATTATAATTCTTATTTGGTAGTAGCCATGTATATTTAGTTTTTGTATCCATTTTTCAGTTTATTTCTATTAAAGATCCAATCGGAGAAGAGATTGGAGTTATTATTATAATTTATAGAATTCAATAAGATAATTTCAGCTGAATACGTATAAAATACAGAATTTAGTACAATGTATATTATGTAACCGGGATTCGTTTGGCTAATTTAATCCAGTTTTGTGAATTTTCTCACATTATCAAATAGGTTTCGACATCCCATGTGTTGTATATACAGACAATGATCACGCAATGGAATCTCCAGTTGTTTGAAGGAGTGTTGTAAATCCACTAAGTGTCAATGTCCTTGTAAGAATGGAGGTTCTACTTCTACTGAATGTGATTGTCCCTGTTGTTGGAAACATTTCTTCAGATGTTATGTCTATTGTGGTCTGAATTGCAAGGGTGGTAAATGTGGTACATGTTCTGGTACTGAAGGTGGTGAATGTCCGTGTTGTACTTCTTCTACGGAGAATTGTAAATGCTCATGTTGTAATCCTGGTAGCAGTACTCCAGGAAGTCCCGCTGAGTGTAAATGTGGACTCTGTTGCTTTCGTTCCCAATTATATTTTTGTTCCCAATGTGCAAATGGTACTACTTCTACTAGTCCTTCATCTACCAACGGTGGTATCTCATGTAAGATATCATGTGCTTGTAGTACTGCTAATGGTACAGCTTGTAATGGTCAGGGATCTAATGGTAATGGTCCTCTAAAATATGGATGCTGTAATGGATGTAGGATTGGATGTGGTTTACAGAGATTGAATGATAATATTGATAAATTGAATAAGAATTTATGTAGAGTCAAGTGTAATGTATATAATATGAATGTAGGACTTGGTAAAATCTGTAATGAATTATGTAAAATTTTAGGTACGCTTAAAAATATTCATACAGAGTTGTGTAAATTTGAGGGTGTTATAAAGTGTAGGACGGATAGAGTTAATTGTATGATGTGTTGTTTTAAAAATAAGTATAATGATTTATGTAATATCATCTGTAGAATGTATAAAGATAAGAAGGATGGTGATGTTAAATGTCTTGTTAAATCATTTTTTGAACAGAAAAAGACTGGTTCCTCAAATACATGTGATTTAACTAATAGAATATTTATGAATTCTTCATTT
>JAIQCW010000062.1:0-110670 GCA_020283715.1 Cytauxzoon felis
AGCCACTCCCGGAGATCGTGGCGAAGAATCCGAGACGATCCATGGGAGTCGAGGTGAGGTAATTAAAAGAGCTGACGGCAGGACCGACCACAGGTGGAATAGAGAAGTGTAGTGATTGGACTTCAGATTGAGTAATTGTTTCATTCTTTATGTATTTCTTACCCTAGTAGTGCCATAGCGGTTGCCATTTCTGATTCGGTGATGGTATCCATGGGTGGTGAGATGATGGGTGTTCTAAGTTTAATTTTTTTGGTGAGTTGTGTTGATAGATCTACATTTGACAATGGTCCGGATACATATCCTATAGATGTATGAGATGAGGTAGGATTAAAAGAGTGGTGTGGTATAATGATGATACATGTATTAGATATTAAATAGATTACATACCGGGTAATAATATAAGATCATCATATGTTAATGCTTCTAATGAATATTCGAATAGTTGTTGAACAGAAAATCCATCGGCCATATCTTAAGTATGGAATTAAAAATAACATTAGAATTAATTAAAGATATAAAGATAATATAATTAATTTAGTCATACTATTAAATAATTAACAATTTTTTTTAAAAATATATATCTCTAATCATAATAATATTTATAATACTATAAGGTAGTAAATCTTAAACACACTATTGTGTAACGTCTAAATATATTATAAATTAATGCATATTAAATTTAGATTATAATGCTGTGCCTCTTTCTAAATTTTGTTTAATCTCTTTTGAATATTCACCAAATGATCTATCTAATTTTTTATTAAATATACGATTCCTCTCATTAATATATGATATATCTTTCATATCATCATCATATAATCTTCTTCTACTAAATTCACTCCTATATTAAATTATTATTTTATTAATATCTATAATGATTTTTTTATAATACGCACCTCTTTTTATATTGTTTTTCTAAATTTCTAACCATCATATCTTTAGATAATTCTGATGCATTGAAATCTATAAGACCTGGATCATAAAATGAATCACCCATCATTAATTTCTGATAATCATATAAATTTTTATTAAATTCTGTCTCATTTAATCTAAATTAATATAAATTATCATATATATAATTTTATAATTTACCTCTTCTTATGTGCTCTATATAAAGCATCCTGATTAAACACATTCCAACCAAACTCCCTCTTTTTATTCTTACTATTCTCCAATTTAGATAACTTCTCTACCGCTAATGCAGGCATCTGTATAATATTTATCTCAAATTAATTAATGAAATCTCCACCTGAGGTCGTCCTGCCGTCAGCTCTCCACTTGAAGTCCAATCCTACTCTTCTTCCACTCGCCGTGGTAGCCTCTTTTATTTACTTCCCCTTCCAGCTCCCGTAGATCGCTTCCAGGTTCCACTTCCACTTGAGGTCCAATCACGGCGAGATATGAATAAAGTGACTATATTCATGTTTGAAGGGATATTTCAATGAATATAAATTGGAATGAAGTGAGGATTATCAAACTCAATACAATCATCAAGGTCCTCTACAATGAAGTATTGACATCAGAATTACATTAAATATTCATTAAGATATCTTCATGAGTTTCCCCAGAAATGATGAAATTCCTTCAAATTTTGGAGGTAAAAAATAAAGTGGTGGAAAATAGTGATTGGACCTCAGGTGGATTACCCGTAGCTGATCTCAGGGAAGCGAAGGGACAACTAAATAGAGAAGGCCACCACGGCGAGTGGGAAGATCTCAGGTGGAGAAGCTGTCTGCAAGACGAATGAAGTGGTATGATTGGACTTCGGATGGATGTTAATGGATACATTTGACGATAAACTTACATTTAATTCTCTATCTAATGTTGTTCTTTGTTCTTTATTATTATTGATATTTATATCTATTGTTTTATCACTTTTATTAAATTTATTACACTCATCCAGTCTTTTACTCAATATCTTCAAACGTTTTGTAATCTCATCCTCAACCTCCTCTACATCATCATCCACTCCACCTGAAGTCCTGCCGTCAGCTCCTTCTTTTAGCTCTCCCTCAAGTTCCCGTAGATCACTTTCGGGTACTTCACCTGAGGTTACATCACTGCCTTCATCTCCAACTCTTCTTCCCACTGCCGTGGTGCCTCCTCTATTTATCTCCCCCTCCAGCTCCCGTAGATCGCTCTCGGGTATTCCACTCGAGGTTACATCCTCTACACCTTCATCACTGCCACGATCACCGGGAGTGGCTTTACTCTTTAGAGATAGGTAATTGGAAGAGCTGACGGCAGGACTAACTTCACGTGAAGTTTCATGTGGTGATGTAGTTCTATTATCTTTATGATATGATATATCATTGATTGTATTTGTTTTATCTTGAGGTATTAGGAATATTTGTTTACCACTGAGTGCATCTTTAAGTAATTGTTTACCAATAGTGGTTGCACTATCTGTTATGGATGATTTTTTATGTATCATTCTACCAGAGTATACACATTTAATTGAATTATCATTTTGATCATCTTTTATAAGTGTATCCATTAATTTATTTACTAAATTTCTTTGTTTATACATTTTATCAATTATAATTTCATTATTAATTAAACCACAAGATAATATACCAGTCTCTATTGTAGGCTCATATGACATTGTTACAGGTATATTTTCTATAGCTCTTATTAATTCCATACCATTTATAACACGTCCAATAATATAATAACGATATGTATCAAATTCTAATACTTTACCTAATGTTATACAAAATTGTGATCCAAATGTATCATTACCCATATTTACTATAGTTAAAATACCAGCATTTAAATGTAATCTTTGATTATTTCTATTAACTTCAGTAATATATCCAGCATATATACTTGTACTACTTGTACCATCATTAAAATCTATATCACCACCCATTATATATTGACCTTTAACAATTTTAAAAAATCTACTATCATCATAACTTAATTTACATCTCTTACCCATCTTAGCTGTAATTATATCACCTCTACATAAACTTATAAAATTCTTTATAATCTTTTCAGAAACATCATCAAATAATTCAAATACTACTCTACCATTTAAATTACTACCAATTCCAACATCTAAATAAACATTATCAAGCCTTACCATTTTTATATATCAATAGTACTACATAAATATCATCTGATGTAATACTGGGGATATAAACATTGAAGATATAAAAATTCCATTTCTCTAAATTAATAATTATTATAAATTATCGCATCATTTTAATTAAAAAAATATGAATTTAATTAATATTTATACTTAAAATATGAAAATCGATAAATGTTGGCTCTGCTCCAGTAATATCTATCCAGGTACCATAATTCACCCATATTTAACCTTAAATTTAATAAAAATTCATATTTTTAATATTTAATTCAGGACATGGAATAGTTTTCGTTAGAAATGATGCCAAAATCTTTAAATTCTGTAGAAGCAAATGCCATAAACACTTCAAAGCCAAACATAATCCCAGAAAACTCAAATGGACCAAAGCATACAGAAGATTCGTCGGTATGTTAAATCAAATTCAATTAAATTATGTAATTAATAACCCATATTTCACCCGAGGTCCAATCCAACTTTCCATTCCACTCGCCGTGGTGGCCTTCCTTATTTACCTCCCCTCGGATTCCCGTAGATCATCCTCGGTATAATGTTAACCCCTAAGAACAGGAATTCTACCCGGAGGAACAAATGATGTTAACCCGGAAGAACGTGATATAGTTAATGGACCTCAAGTGGAAAACCCGTAGCTGATCTCAGGGAAGCGAAGGGGGAAGTAAATGGAAGAAGCTGTCTGCAAGACAAGGACTGGACCTCAAGTGGAGAGCTGACGGCAGGACGAAGAGAGTATGATTGGACTTTGGATGGAATATCTAAAGTAATATATGTATAATTATTATTATAGGTAAGGAGATGATGGTTGATGAGAGTATAGAGAATGAGTTGAGGCGTGATATACCGGTTAGATATGATCGTAATATGTATATAACGGCTATGAAAGTTATTAAAAAGACAGAAAGAGTTGAATATTTAAGGAAATTATTAATGTTAAAACAAAGAAGAAGGAAATTATTATCAAAAAAATTATCATTAGCCGAAAAAGAACTCGAAACACACAAACAACTTATGGAATTACCAGTCAATCAAGAACTCGATCCAAATCTCAATGCTACACAAGTATGTAACCTATACAAAATAATTCCACGACTATACCTGAAGTAACAACCAATATTCCACTCGGCGTTCCACCTGAGGTCTATCTTTTCCATTGCATGGAGCTCTTCTATTTACCTTCCTCTAAAGAGTAAAGCCACTCCCGGAGATCGTGGCATTATAATCTGTTCTTTCGGGTAGACACAATCTTACGTTCTTCCGGGTAGAATTTCTGTTCTTAGGGGTTGCAATTCTATGTTTCTCCGGGTTGATATCGCCACGATCTCTGGGAGTGGCTCTACTCTTTAGAGGAAGGTAAATAAAAGAGGCCTCCACGGCGAGTGGAAAAGAGAGTAGGATTGTAACCTCAGGTGGAGAGCTGTCTGCAAGACGACCTAGAGTGGAGGACAAGTTATAACTTCAGATGGATAACATCAGTTCATTGTATTATCATTTGTATATTAACAATACAGCGTTCAACAAGATCTATCAAGATACCGGAGCCTACGAAACTTGTGAAGAAGAGGAAGAGGACATCGGAATCTATGGATTTAGATTAGTAATAGAATTAATATTTTCATTATTTATAAATACATGTTATTATTATCAATGGGGGATTTGCTATAGTGTACTTATTGTCTCTATAAAGTATAATATGTCAATTTTTTATATAATCCAATGGATAATAAAAATGAATCTGAATCACAATTAAAGGTAAGATTAATAAATTTTGAATTTTTTTATTGAAAATAAATCAAAAAAATCATCTATAGCAATTCCAATTATTATTCGAGACACAGAGTCAAATTGACATTTTAAACTCTCAAGTTATAAAGATTAATAAACATATCACAACTAAAAAAATTAAAATAAAACGCTGTGAAGCCGCTTTATTATCTGTAAGTTGATTAAAGTATCTTATTCAACGTCTAAAAGTTATTGAACCTATGGACCTCACTACCATCATCTTCATCCTCTACCTCTATAGCTAAGTGAAACAAGTGATGATGCCAATGTCTACAAGCAAGTCTCAAGATTGTTAGTTTCAATCTCTCATATTAAATTTATACAATACAGATTAATTAAAAGGGATAAAAATGAACTGTCTAAAGAACTAATTGAAGATAAAAATACAAATTCAGATGATTTACCCAAATTAGAAAGCGTTAAATCACAACTCATCGCAAAATTAGGAGGACTCAATAGCCAATATATCGAAATCAATAATCAAATACGAAACAAACAATACAAATAACAACCACTAATCTCATAACAATCATACATCAAGATACTCTACCTGAGGTTACAACCAGTGTTCCACTCGCCGTTCCACTTGAGGTCGTCTTGCAGACAGCTCTTCTATTTAGTTATCCCTCAAGCTCCCGTGGATCGCTCTCGGGTTCCACTTCCACCTGATGTTGCATCCTCATCATATTCTTCATCACCACGATCTCTGGGAGTGGCTATACTCTTTAGAGATAGTTAATTGGAAGAGCTGACGGCAGGATGAAGAGAGATGGATTATGCCTCGATGTAAAGGAGATGGATTGGACCTCGAGTGGAGTGGACAACATGTCACTGCGTTCTTTTGGTGAGGGATAATAAATGGAAGGACATTTAGATATGTAATTAATGTAAATAAAACCTTCTTTTAATATACATTTTAATATATTGACTGGGATATGGATGTATAATAGATGTATGTTGACATGGGTCGGTTAATGTTGTGATGGTTAAGGTGCTAATATGGTGACTCTTAGTTGATAAAAATTAAGCATAAAATGGAGTTTAAGGTTCATGTATTGTTGTATCTTATACTGATAAATTTTACTTGTGATTTTATTCGTTTGATATTAAAACGTCTTATAAAAGTGACAGAATTGGTCGAGGATAAATTAGGATTGAAAGAGGATGAAGTTAAAGATGAGAGTGGTAGTAAATTTGATTTTACAAAGGTAATGAATTCATTAATGACGAGTAAGAATAAATTATTTAGAATTATAAAGTATATTTGTTCTGCTGTTATATTTGTTGTAGAATTAATATTGCCGTATTATCTATTTGGTAAATTTAATAAATTAACCAATGCTAATTTCGAAAATCAAGTCAATTCATTCGCGCCATTCTCTATAGTTACGTTACATTATCCTAACAATTTACAGATGACGCCTGAATTGGCAGATATAAAGAGTACTTTGTCTTTAGTTAAGAAAGATAATACTAATGTACTTGATTCAACAGAATTAGATGACGGTAATGAAAATAATGGTAGCGTTAAGGAAGCCAATGACCATCAATTGAATGCAGTTGTTGAAGGTAAAGACAATGTCGCTAAAACTGAGGAGAAAAAGAACGATTATAAATCACTAACATCATTTAATAGATTTCTATCATTTTCGTTATCAAAATTGGCATTGTCTAGTATTTATATTTCCATCAACGATATAATCTCACCAGAATCACATTATAAATTTATTAAATCCTTTATTAAAAGGCAAAAGGTTTAATTTTCATTTGTAAAATTTCATTTATATCAGTAAAAATTCATTAATTTATATCCCATTTATTCATTAGTATACACATTTTATTCCACACATGGTGTAATACAGTATACATTTTTACTTCATATAATGTCCAAAGTGTATATATGAATTTATAACAAAAATGTCTTCATCCAAGAAGATAGTTACTCTAATCTCGTCAGATGGAACAGAGTGTAACGTTAATCGAGATGTCATTTGTATGTCCAACGTCATCAAAAATATTCTAAATGGTACGTTGATTACACAACACTAGCAAGCGAAGTGAGTCATAAATAACATAATGACTCAAGCAAGATATGAATGAGATGTTCTTACTCCACCTGAGGTTCAATCCAACTCTTCTTCCACTCGCCGTGGCGGCTTCCTTATTTACTTTCCCTTTGAGCTCCCATAGATCGCCTCCGGGTTATAAACCTAATCTCGGTGAGATAAGGATAAAGTGACGGAATTCATGTTTATTAGGATATCTCAATTAATATAAACTGGAATGAAGTGAGGTTTTTTAAATTCGATACAATCATCAAAGTCCCCTTCAATGAAATATTAACATTTAAATTTCATCCAATAGTCATTCCACAATCTTCATGAGTTTCCCCAGAAATTCAGGATTTCCTTCAAATTTAAGAAGTAAAAATGAGGAGGTGAAATTTGTGATTGGACCTCAAGTGGACTACCCGTAGCTGATCTCAGGGAAGCGGAGGGGGAGCTAAATAAAAGAGCTGACGGCAGGATTGACCTCAGTTGGAAAGGAAATTATATTGTTTATTATGTTTGTATATATGTATATATAGAGATGGATTCGGATTTGGAGCCGATACCATTACCGAATATAAAGACTCATGTATTGAATAAGATTATAGAATATTGTAAACATCATTATAATAATCCACCTGCTCATATACCGCAGCCATTAAAGTCATCACAATTAAATGAAGTGTGTTTATATATAATGTATGAAATATGATTTAAATTTATAGGTTGTCTCAGAATGGGATTATGAATTTGTTAATGTTGATAAAGAATTATTATTTGAATTGATATTAGTTAGTATTATATATTGATTGATTATGATATTATACAAATTAGGCAGAGAATTTTTTAGATATTAAACCATTACTTGAATTGACTTGTGCAAAAGTAGCATCTATGATTAAGGGTAAAACACCAGAACAAATACGTAAAGAATTTGATATTATAAATGATTTTACACCAGAAGAAGAGGCTAAGGTTAGTGTTTAGATACCAATTGCCTTTAAATTTATAAACAACCTGTAGATTCGAGAAGAGAATAAATGGTGTGAAGATTTATAATTCTGATGAATATAGATGCCATTGACACTAGACGATAGATGATAGACGATAGGATTTGTATAGAAATTCCAAGGCGATTACAATTCATTCATCTAGTATACCTTCTACCATAACTTGGACTTCTTGATCGTATCCGTCTGGGACGACTTCTACTACGACTGCGACTACGAGAACGCCTATTATAACTGGATGATTATAAAATATAAATTAAAATCAACAAACCTAGGACTTTTTTTAAAATATGGATCTCTACCACTTCTTCTATCACTATTACGACTAGCTCTAGACAATTCAACCTTAATACTATAGAAATTTATACATTTTCATGGAGAATTTTAAAACATACGTTGAGCCTTGGAATTCTGTACCATCTAATTCATCAATAGCATCTGTAGCATCCCTAGCATCATCAAATGTCTAAATTTTAATTGGATAAATTTATAATTTAATATTTAAACATACAATAAAAGCAAATCCAGGTGGTTTACGTGCTACCCAAATATTACTTATTATACCAAATTTAGAAAATAATGATTCTAATTGATCACTTGTAGTCTCTGCTACTAAGTTACCTATATGATTTACAATATTTTTCAATCTTCTATATAACATACCTACATATACCTTCTTAGAATCATATCTACTACCCATTTTATATCATAAACATAATAAATATCAAACAAAAATACAAATAATTGAAACAACAATTCCCCACACATCTTCATGAACACAGCCAATAATTATATACTGACATATATACATATCAACAACAAATTATAAAAAGTACATTAAAATTTTATTAAATTATTAGATTATATACCTAAATTACAAAAAAACAAATCCTTTTCAAACAATGGCCACATCCACCTTCCACCCGAGGTCCAATCCTACTCTTCGTTCCACTCGCCGTGGTGGCCTTCTCTATTTACCTCCCCTTCCAGCTCCCATAGATCGCTTCCAGGTTTCCACTCGAGGTTACATCTTTACCTCCTATTCCATCTACACATTCATCATCGCCACGATCTCCGGGAGTGGCATTACCGTTTACGGGGAAGTAATTGGAAAAGCTGACGGCAGGACAGACCTCAAGTGGAGAGACTCCACGCCGAGTGGAACAATAGACGGTGTTGGTTGTAACTTCAGGTGGAGATTTAGTGGTAAAAGTTATAGAATTCTTTGTATTAATGTGAATGGATGGGTTTTGAATGTATACCCATGCATGCTTCTTTGATGGTTTCAGAGAGTGTAGGGTGTGCGAAGCAGTTGTCTGTAACATCTTTGGATGTTAGTTTGAGATTTATTGGTAATGTGAATTGTTGTATTAATTCGGATGCGCATGGACCTATAATCCATGCTCCTACAATTACATTATCATTTGTTGCTAATATCTTTACAAATCCATCTGTTTCACTATATATTCTTGCCCTACTATTAGCACCAAATGGAAATATTGATTTCTTATAATTAACCCCACTATCTATTAATTGATTTTCTGTGGTACCAACCCCAGCAATTTCTGGGGTTGTATAAATAATAGATGGTATAGTATTATAATTTAATTTAGTAAGTTGTTGTCCAGTAATGAATCCTAATGCTGCCATACCATCCATTTCAGCTTTATGTGCTAACATAGGTCCATGTATAAGATCACCAATAGCTCTAATATTATCATAACCGGTAACTCTAAATTGATCATCAACAATAACTTTACCTCTATCAGTTTTTATTCCTAATTCATTAATTCCTAATTCATCTAAATAAGGTCTACGTCCCATAGCAATTAAGACAGTATCGCCTACATATTCACCTGTACCTATTAAAATTTTGAAATGAATATGGGGTTAAACAAACTAGTTTTAACATAAACTAAATCTCCTTTCTTTTCTGCTTCTATTACACTAGTTCCTGTTTTAATAATCATACCCTTCTTCTCTAAAATTTTCCTTATTAGTAATGATACATCTTTATCCTAATGGGGACAAAATAAGATTATAATAAAATTTAAAAAATTACCATAACTGAGCATAATCTATCATTATATTCAAGAATTGTAACATTAGATCCAAGACATTTCCATACAGATGCAAGTTCAAGACCAATAGCACCACCACCAATAACAATAAGATCTTTAGGTATACGATCAAGACATAACATTTCAGTTGATGATAATATACATTTACCATCAACTTTTAATGATTCATGAGGGAATGGTGTCGATTCAGAACCAGTTGCAAGAATTATATTCTTAGCACTAAATACATCATCACCAACTTTAATTTCAGTCGATGATAACAATTTACCATGACCCTTAATATAATCTACCTTATTCTTCCTAAATAAACCATTAATACCAGCATTCAACGTCTTTAATACACTCTCCTTCTGATCCATCATACTCTTTAAATCATAACTAAATCCCGTCGTTTTAAAACCAGGCAATCCAGCATTAACCAACTAAAATAATTTAATTAAAAAACTATGAGCAACGTATTAGACATCGAGGATTGATTCTGCATGAATTCCAATCCCACTATCATTGCCATTGATGGAGCTTCTCCACCTGAGGTCTTTCCACTCGCCGTGGTGGCTTCTCTATTTACTTCCCCCTCCAGCTCCCGTAGATCGCTTTCGGGTTCCACTTCCACTTGAGGTCCAATGACTATAATTCGGCCACGATCTCTGGGAGTGGCATTACTCTTTAGAGATAGGTAATTGGAGGAGGCTCCACGCCTAGTGGAAGAAGAGTTGGATTGGACCTCAGGTGGAAAGGTGTATAATAATCATGGGATGGACGATATGTCATTCATGGATGGTTTCAGGTCACTTACATGTACATGGTGTGATGAATGGAGTAGTGATTTGGATGGAATGCATCCACAATTCAGACAAGTACCACCTAATGTACCCCTTCTTTCAATACATGCTACCTTCAACCCTAATTGTGCTGCCTTGATAGCGGTGGTATAACCACCAGGCCCGGCACCTATAACGGCCAAGTCATATCTGTAGGGGTGTTTTAATAAAATTTCAATATATCCTCAACATACTTGGTACTTGAAGTAGAATATGATCGACGATTATTAATAAGATTCTTAAATAAATGACTACTTTTAGTCATTTTTATCTACAATTATTATAATTTTGACTTGATTACATGCTCAGCACTACAAATAACATTTACACACTTTATTTAGATGTCTATTTGATTTTATATGCACAAAAATAATTTTTAAAAATGTACTTATGCATATTTTAATCTTAATTTATATTCTAATTGCTGAAATTATCGCATTTAAAGTATACCACACCCCAATCTCCATACAGCAAAGTGCTGACTCATCACTCAAGAGGTAATTTAACTGTTTATCAACAAAAATGTTATAAATATTCCAGATTTGATATATTTGCCCATAAAACTGGTACTGGTAATACAAGAAATGGCCGTGATGGTAAACCCAAATATCTAGGGCTTAAAAGATTCCACAATAGTTACGTATACACCGGTAATATAATCGTACGTCAAAGAGGTGCACATTTTAAACCAGGAATAGGTATGTCTAATTGACCATGCATACACATTTTCATACAATAGGAGTTACAATGGGACGTGATTACACAATAACAGCCAATAGATGCGGCAAATTACAAATTCTAAGGAAAAGAATTAGTGTATTAGATCTTGTAGCAGAACAAGATGCTATAAATAAGGCCAAACAGTCAGAATACCACAACTTCCCTACCATTACAACACTTTCCAAGCTCTGGACAGAAAAGTGACAACACGTTACACACAATAAGTGAAAATGTCATTTATATATACATTTACTCAATGAACATCAGTAAATTAATTATTGTCTACTCCACCGCAGGTCCAATCCAACTCTTCTTCCACTAGGCTCCACCGTTGGTCTTTCCACTCGCCGTGGAGGCCTTCTTCCAATTACCTATCTCTAAAGAGTATAGCCACTCCCGGAGATCGTGGCGGTAGAGAAGGTAGTGATGGATCATCCATCATGGGAATGATGGAAGATGGTGCTAAGGATATGTTGGATGTAACCTCAAGTGGACTACCCGCAGCTGATCTCAGGGAATCCGAGGGGAAGTAAATAAGAAAGCCTCCACGCCTAGTGGGAAGACCTCAGGTGGAACGGCCACTGGAAGACAAGAGTGTATAACATATAATATATATTTCAATTAAATTAAAATTATAACCCCTTGAGGCATTTAATAGACTACATTAAAGTGATATTTAAAATTAAAACTACATTTTATCAACATTTCTGGAGTATTCATGTGTATACAACTCCTTACTACATGAGCGTTCTACTTCGAACGTCTATACTAAATATATTTAATAAATTCTTTTTAGCCGACTTTAACGCTGCATTCAACCAAAATTTAAAGCCCCTATATCTCGTATATCCTTGTGTTGGCCAATGTTCCCTTTCAGCCCTCCTGTAGGCCTGTATATATCCATCAGCCATTAAGTTCGTGAAGTTGAGTATTGCTATAGAGACAGCCAATGTAATGGTGGACAAATTATCAATGTCTTTTCCATTCTTTTGTTTGCCGACTGCTGATAACCCAACCGCCTTTAGACCTTCTTGTGCAGTTAAAAATGATACAGTCATGAAGCCAACTAATGCTGAGTTACCAATTATCAATTTGCCAAAGAATGAATCTGGATAGTGGAGGACCGTATAACATATGTATATACAAAATAGGGCATATGCTTCAACAACCCATGAGAAGTTCCACCACGCATTATTACTTTCCCATTTATTTCCCGGTCCTATTTTATTATGATCCAAAATACAAAGAACTATAGGTGACATAGGATATATGACCAAGTTGATTAATTCAATTTTATAACCAGTATATGGATCAACCAGTAAAAATGGCAATATACCGGGATATACACAGTAGTAAGTCCCCAAGGAGAATACAGTAAGCATGAATGGAGACCAAGTCTTTCCTTCCTTAAACGCATCTGATAATGTGCACTTTTCATTACTTCCACCATCACCTCCTCCTTCCGAACTGCCATTAAAATGACACATAGCGCAATGTGCAGTCCATAACAACGCGGTTATCAACATCAAAACACAATTTGCCACAATTTGTCCATAAATAATCCAGTAGTCGACATCCTGAAGGAGATGCTTATCTGCAAAATATAGGAATACATTGTGATAAATGGCTACAAAAACAGATGAAAGTGGTACGCCAGCATTGAAGTATGTGACAGCATCCGATTCTAAACCTACAGAAAATGTAACATTGAGACCATTCATGAAGTAATGTGCTACAATAGTCCACAAATACAGGTTAGGATCACCCAATTCACCGCCATATGTAAAGATGTAAAGTGTACTTATTGCAAACACAAGCATCAACCAATTTGTGATCGTAGATAATATAGCCTTACCCCTCTTATCATCTGCCAAAACCGTTGCAATTATATTAGATATAGCGAATCCAGCAAGGCCTCCCAATTCGATAGGATTGTGAAATAGTTTAATGAAAACTCCAAGTTTGCTAACGGGAAGGTGGTATCTAACAAGGGCGTATTTGGCACACACCCAAGCTAATGTCAATGGTAATAGCATTATAAATCCTACCAGAAACATTGAAGTTTCCTTTAGACCTGCTGGACTATTATTATTAGCAGTCATTTTGGAAGTATGTGTATATCAACCGTATCTTCAGATAATTAAAGCCTATTTAAAATTACAAAAAACAAATGTTGCGATAAATGAGACTATAGTACAGTAAACATTGCGATATTTTTGCGATTATGCTACATTATTGCTCAAATGTGCATTTACAATCCTACATTTCTACATCATCCCTTGTGTCATTTTTACACATTCTATAAAATTAGGGATGATGTATCATGATGTGTTGAGTAGAATTAACCTTAATATACTACAAATTCATATTGGATATTGATATTACTTTACATTTCGTTATTATCGTCCTTCCACCCTGTATCCCAGATGTGGCCTTGGTGATTCCTCCATACTAGAAATACCCAATTTGATGAAGTTCATTTTATTCCTCAATTAAATTAATCATCTATAGACAATCTACCTGATGTAAATAATTGAGAATACGTGTATATGGTAGAGGATTTAATGATGGAAGAGTATAAATATCCATTTCATCATGGTCCAGTCTTCCAGTAAGATCATCTCTAGAAATATAAAAATTTCCAACACATATGGGAATCTGAGGATTATTATAGCCTTTCCACAACTTGTAATCATTTCTATAGCCATAGTTCCTATATGAAAATCCATTAACTCCAGTATCCCATCATTCATCTTCAATAAGTGGGTCCCTTGATTGGTTATACTTTCTACATCCATAATATAATTTTATAATATCACCATTATCTTTTGGTGTGGATCCACCTGAAGTACAATCACTATTTTCACCACTAGCCATGGAGGCTTCTTCTGTTTCCCACCGATTGCCATTTGTTGGCAACATTGTTCACGGTACATGGTAAACTACCATGTATGATCACCACCATTATCAGGTTAACAACTTTTACCACCATTATTTATGGTAACTAAACATACAATATGAGTTTAAAAAACACCCCTAACCTTGGGTTATAGGGATAATAAACACCATTTCCCCCTACTTTATCGTTTCATTTGATGATTTCTACATGACTATAATATATACTAATAAATTAATACAATTGAAGGATGAAGTATAGTTGTATGATGATATATAAGTATTTATATAAATATTTATTATAATATATATAGTATACAACTACTAACATGAACTGAAGTATACTACTTATATAGTATAGTAATACATATATATGAATAATTACATTTCGTAATATGAATACAATGTTATAATTGAATTGTAAATAACGGGAGGGTGATAATTTGGAATAAAAATGGAAAACAACCAAAAATAGAAATGAGTGATAAAAGTTCAGTTACAAGACAAGAACCTGCAGCTGATGCTTCTAAACCTCCTAAACCTATAGACCATAAATTATGGTTAGGTAAGATTGCCATGTATATTTCAATTATAAGTAAGGTGCATATGGATGGGATATGATAATTATCTCTACTGATATAGGAATCGATATATACGATACACAAGCAAAAGCTGATCCCGGTGGTAGTAAAACATCCATTGATTTAGGTACATTTTCTGGAAATCCTCCTAGTGAACAAGATGATGCTGATAAAGAAGAGGAGAATAAAGGGATTAATCAACTTTTTGAGAAAAGAGAACTTATTCAAACTTCAACTGCTGGTGATGTAACTGGACATGCCGAGGAATGATCACACATCTTCATGTCGACTTGTTCAATATATTCCTTCTATTACTTCCCCGGAAGCGGGGATGGATACAGTAGTGGTACAATTACTGGTATTGTTTTAGGGAATACTTTATACAATTGGTATGATGAACCGAAGTGGAATTACTTCTGGATATCTGACGAAAGGATTATTACAAGGTAGAACACCCGCAGCTGATCTATGGGAAGCGGAGGGGGAACTAAATAAAGGAGCTGTCTGCAAGACGACGAAATGTAGTGATTGGACTTCAGGTGGAATGATATAGTGTTTATTATATATATATATTGTTGTAGGATTAGAAATTAAATAAATTTAATAAGTTCTTTCGAATGGTGGTATGGTATCCATATCATTACCGAGTGTTGTATCGATTACATTTCTATATGTAAGATTGATATCATAATTATCATTGAACCAAGAGAGTGTATGTTTTCTCCATTTTTTATCATTACGTTTAGGATAATCATCTCTAGCATGTGCACCTCTAGATTCAGTTCTAGCTTCAGCTGAAACAACAGTTTGTATTGCTAAGATTAATAAATTTTCTAATTCTAATGCTTCATATAAATCTGTATTAAATGCTAATGATTTATCATTAATTTTAATATTATTAAATTTATTACATGTATTTTTAAGTAAATTTAAACCTTCATTTAATGATTTACCATCTCTAAAAACAGATACATATTTTTGCATAATTTTTTGCATTTCTAAACGTAAATCAGAAACCCAATAATCCCCATTATTATTTAATAATTTATTCAGTTTATATAAAGTTTTATCTAATGCATTATTATAAACATTATTATTAACTTTTTTATTACCATTTTCTTTAATAAATTCATCAATAGTATGTGCAGATCTTTTACCAAATACTATAATATCTAATAATGAATTAGCACCTAATCTATTAGCACCATGTACTGATGCACATGCAGCTTCACCAGCAGCATATAATCCTGGTACAATATCATTATTTTTTAATACTTGTGTACGCCAATTAGTAGGTATACCACCCATATTATAATGTACTGTTGGTAATACAGGTATATATTCTTTCATAGCATTAACACCAGCAAATATTTTTGCTGTCTCTGTTATACCAGGTAATTTTTCTTTAAATACATCTTCAGGTAAATGTGTTAAATCTAAATATAAATGATCTTTATCAATACCACAACCTCTACCTTCCATTATTTCAAGTGTCATTGCTCTAGATACAACATCTCTACTAGCTAAATCTTTAGCTACTGGTGCATATCTAGACATAAATGCTTCACCTTCACAATTACGTAATATACCACCTTCACCTCTACATCCTTCTGTTATTAAACAACCAGCTGGATATATACCTGTAGGATGAAATTGTACAAATTCCATATCTTGTAATGGTAATCCTATCCTTGATATAGCTGCATTACCATCACCAGTACACATATGTGCTGATGTACATGAAAAATAACATCTACCATAACCACCAGTACATATTACTGTATTATTCGATTTAAATACATGTATCTCACCATTAGACATACGCATACATATAGCACCAACACATTTCTCACCATCATAAATCAAATCCAATAAAAAATATTCAACAAAAAATTTACAATCATTAGCTAATGATTGACCATATAAAGTATGTAACATAGCATGACCCGTTCTATCAGCTGCAGCTGCACATCTATAAGCTTGACCACCCTTACCATAATTCAATGATTGACCACCAAATGCTCTCTGATATATCCTACCATCTTCTGTACGAGAAAATGGTAAACCAAAACTTTCCAACTCTATTACAGCCTCAGGTGCTTCCTTACACATGTAATATATAGCATCCTGATCACCCAACCAATCAGATCCTTTAACCGTATCATATACATGCCATTTCCAATCATCCTCACACATATTTCCAAGCGCCGCATTAATACCACCCTGCGCCGCTACAGTATGAGATCTTGTAGGAAATAACTTAGTTACACAAGCAGTGTTATATCCCAATCTAGATAATTCCAATGCCGCACGTAATCCAGCTCCACCCGCTCCTACAACCAATGCGTCATATTCATGAGTTACCGTCTTATATCCTGTAATTTAAGTATTATATACATCTCAAATAAATATATCATGAACATACCTGAATGCGATGAAAATGACCTCTTTACCAAACCGAATAAACTTGGTAGCCTAATCATTTTTAATAATTTTACATTCCAAAAATTATTATTACAAAAAGTTCAGGATATAATCCACGGAACGGATTAACAAATAGTACCTAGACACAATATAGCACTATATTACCGCGAATGCGCCACATCAAAGACTGACTGCTCGATATATACATATATAGCCATTAATTACCATAAAATTTAATAGAAGATTAATAAAATAACAATCTTTTTTCATTTATCTCCTGAATTTCTACAAATTGACTCGTTTCCACATCCACTACCATCCTCAGAGAGAATCTCACTCTAAAATTAAAAATAATATATAAAAACACTTCAAATTACATTAAAATATTATTATAAATAGTTATTTATCGATTTCAATCGCTTCTTTTTCGAGTTTCACGGGATAAAATTAAGACCTCATTGATACTCCATAATCCTCAGTATAACCCATTAAATGTGAGGTTGAATCCATCCACATCAGTTTAATATTACCGCTCTCGTGCTATAAATTAATTTGGTGATGATGATTTACACGTAGTCACGAGTGTAGAAGTAGGCAATTTATATTTAGGTTGTACAATTGTTGTATTTCCTAATGTATTTGTACATACTTTGTATAATAATTTCATTAAATGTAGGAAAACGGTTATAAATGGAGGAATAAACATATATTTAGCATCAATTGTAGTCACTATACCATAAACGCTAAATAAAATCAACCACATAAATTATAGGGCGAAACCCCATAATTTATGAAATTTATTAGGCGGTTAGAAGACAAATAATTGTATGGAAATTACATATAATATCAATGTATATTTGCATATTCTGCATATGAAATTCAACAAAGTGTCATATAATGAATTTGTGCTTATAAATCGCCTGTGTCGAGACTCATCAATAAAACAATACACAATTGATTAATATGTCATTCCCTCTCATCCAATTCATATTACACTTGTATTTTCAACCTCAATCACCGTTTAAAGATGACTATAGTACCTCTTCCATTTATGCATCGACTTTTTCACGCCTTGGAAATTCTCGAGGAAAATTCACAGACCTTTTTCCAATCCCGAAGGAATAATGCGTCTCAGAAAGTAGTTATCTTCGACATAAATAATGGAAGCATTAACAGGTAAAAGGCCTGTATCTACAAAGAGGTATACAATGAGTGTACGGTGAATGATGATAAATTACAGGAATTACAGTAAAGTATATGAATTCACAATCGATAAAGAAACGTTGATATTACTACACAAATGTTGTTTTTGTATATTTTATCTCGGAGATTATAATAAAATCAGGTAAAATATGTTTACCTTTCATCTATACCTTTCTCCAGGAAGCTGTTACAGACCAATACGTCAAATTTAATACCAAAAATTCTCCACCTATTAACATCTTCACCAAGTTATTTCAATATTGAAATCAAATTTGAAATCAAAAATGATGTAAAATTATATATCAATTACAAGAAAGTGAGTTGATAAAATAAAGTCCGACACGAGAACAAAGGAAAACCGAACTATGCTGCTGATTTCCATCCTATTCTTCACACTCCACTCGAGGTCCAATCCACCTATCTTCGTCTTGCAGACAGCTCTCCACCTGAGGTTACAACTTTGTCTTCCACTCGGCGTGGAGCCTCTTCTAATTATTCATCTCTAAGAGTAGAGCCACTCCCAGAGATCGTGGTGAAGGTAGTGATGGATCATCCATCATGGGAATGATGGAAGATGGTGCTAAATGTGTTGGATGTAACCTCAAGTGGACTACCCGCAGCTGATCTCAGGGAAGCGGAGGGGGAGATAAATGGAAGAGCTGTCTGCAAGACGAAGATAGGTGGAGGCCAGTGGAAGACAAGGCTGTAACATTGTGTGGATATCTACTTGCTAATTTGTTTTTATCTACTTCACTACAGGTTCCAAATTCGTCTAAACTTCATGGTGGCTATAAAAATGGGACTGATTTGTCACATAAGTACAGTCCTATGGTTATTTTAGATAATTTCAACTATTCTATCCACCGTGTAGCCACTTTTAACGGCTCGAAATTCAATTATACTAGACGGAGAGTTCCAACAAAGAGATATATCAGGAGATCATCACCTTCTTTGAAGGCTGCTCAAGTTCCATCATCACTTCCTCTGAACATTTATGGACGACATACAATGTATAATTTTAGGGAAACTGATGTATTTCGACCTTCTCTATCACCTATAACTCATGGTCCACCTTTACGTACGGCATATTCTTCACTCTGCTCAACTCCACTATATTCAATACCTAAAGAATTCCAGGATAATTTGGAAAATGTTTATGGTGTAGGGAAGATTTGTATGGATGATGTAAGATCATATTTGAATATTAAAGATTGTAAGCATATGACATCTCAACTTAGTCATAAAATAAGGACACGTATTGATAATCCATGGAGGTATTTGTTCAATAAGACAAAATGTAAAATTTTCAAAGTATGTCAATTATTAAATGTAAATATAAACATCCCAATAATGGCTATTGATTTATTCTCGAAGATTTTCCAAAATACCAATGCATCAACTGAACATAACATACAATCTATACTTACATACATCTTCAATACATCAGATGTACAACTACAATATGAAGATAACTCTCCACCCGAGGTTACAACCTCTCTTCCACCTGATGTCGTCTTGCAGACAGCTTCCTTATTTACTTCCCCTTCCAGCTCCCGTAGATCGCTTCCAGGTATTCCATTTGAGGTTAGAACCTTGTCTCCCTCTTGCAGAGAGCCCTCCACCCGAGGTCCATCTATTCCATTGCATGGAGCTTCTCTATTTACTTCCCCTTCCAGCTCCCATAGATCGCTTCCAGGTATTCCACCTGAGCTTACAACTACTGTTACCACTCAGCGTGGAGCTCTTATATTTACCTCCCCCTCAAGTTCCCGTAGATCAGCTGCGGGTAGTCCACTCGAGGTTACATCCAACGCATCCTTAGCACCATCTTCCATCATTCCCATGATGGATGATCCATCACTACCTTCACCACGATCTCCGGGAGTGGCATTACCGTTTACGGGGAGTGAATTAGAAGAGCTGACGGCAGGACTGACCTCAGGTGGAGAGTTGTCTGCAAGACAAGTAGAGGTGGATGTAACCTCAGGTGGAGCTGCAAGACGAACAGAGTTGGATGTAACATCAGATGTAAAGTTGTTATCAGGACAAAGTAATATATTCGGATCAAAGTTATATATAGATCGTTTACATAGTATGGATATTGTACGTATATATTTATTAGCATCGAATTGTATACAATTATCATTATATTATAATAATATTAATATTAGATTTGATATTTGTACTATATTCTTTTATATGATTTATATTGATATCATTTGTTGTAATGTAAAGTATCCTTTAATACTTATAAAATTATTACCACCAATACTTAATAAATATGATAAAGAGGTTCTTTTATATAAAAAAATCGCCTTCGGTATTCATTTCTTAAAGAATACCTTTTCATATTATAATAATTTCATTAGACATAATTATAATCATTTAATAATAGAGATTAAAAAAAATAGAATCTTAAATATTACAATACTCTATTCACAATTAATACCAAATCCAATAAATTATTTCTTATTAATATCATATGGATTTTATAAATTTAAATTACAAAATATAATAGATGCATCAGAATATAATACATTTTCATTTAATAATATACAAAATATATCAATACATACTACAACAATAAATAATAATGAAATAATATCATTAAAGATATTAAAAATTATAATTTTATTATTAGAATTATTAATAACATCAGATTTTATAGAAATTATTAATAACAATTCAATTTATATATCTATACAATTACTATTCAATACAAAATCTAATAATAATAGCATAATAATTAATAATCAATCATTAAAATCATTATTAATCTTAAGATATCTATTAGATATTTATATTTATACAAATCAAAATGATATTTCTATACCTAATGATATCAATTTTTTTGAATATTTAAATATATTTAAATTATATTTAAATTATTATTCATATCAACAATTAAATTATATCTATCCAATCATATATCTTTTATTATTACAATTAGATTGGCTATTACATAAATTTAATATCTATAATATCAATGATTATATCAATTATCAATCATTATATATATCAATCGATCACATCAATCAAAATCCAGATAATTATATACATCATGATTCAAGTATGTCTATATAAAATATCTATTAACATTCCAATCACCTCCACCCGAGGTTACCTCCACTGAGGTCCAATCCACGTCTGTTCCTCTTGCAGAGAGCTCTTCTCCACTTGAGGTCCGTCCTGCCGTCAGCTCTTCTATTTAGTTATCTCTAAAGAGTAAAGCCACTCCCGGAGATCGTGGCGGAAGTGAAGGTGGAGATGGAAGTTTAGTTAAGGATGTAACCTCAAGTGGACTACCCGTAGCTGATCTCAGGGAAGCGGAGGGGGATGTAAATAAAGGAGCTGTCTGCAAGACGACCTCAAGTGGAGAAGGCCGCCACGGCGAGTGGAAAGACCTCAGGTAGAACGGTAGGATCATGACTAGGTTTTATTTCTAGTCTATAGTTGCTTAGTAGCTGTATTTAATTGATGTTGATTTATTAATGTTGAATATATAGATAACATTGACAATGAGATATTCGGGAATGAAGTTAAGTTAATGGATACATTTGAGATTCATCATAGTGAATATGCATTAATTGTAGAGAAAATGCTAGGATCAGAATATGCTCAGACATATATGCGGTATTATTACGATTCAATTAATAATTGGAGTAGTAATAATTCAAATATTATAAGTAGCATAATTTATTCTGATAAATATCAGGATTTAGAGAATAAAAAATTCATTTTAGACATGCATTATCCAGATTTAGACAATTTCGATTGTCCATGGGATCCATACTCATCTATATTCACATATAAATGTACGCCATTGATGAAGGAGCTCATCTATCGATCGAAAAAGTATTTATTATTGAGGAATATGTTTGATGGTGGTTGATGTGTAGATTATATTTTACACCATAAATGAATTTATCTTGTAGTGTCTAGTATCTTCAATTGACTCTCATTATATATTAAATGTGAATAGATGTAATATAATTTTAAATTGTTTAAATGAATTGTAAATTAATTTTATTTTTAAAAATGTATAAATGTAGTATATTTTTGTAATTTTTAGATGTCGAGTTTGAGTAATGGTATATTTAGATCGTTGGATGAACCATCGACTGATTATTTGAGGATTTCATCTGTTTTAAGTATAATATCGCATACAAATTTGATTTGTAAATATGTGAGTTTTTTATTTTTAATAAAATACTTTCATTCACATCAGGACAGTATTACTCTGTATGAAATGTCTTTACTGAAATTATTAACAGAGATTACACAGGGTGGTAAGACTGAGATAAATAATGGTTTTATTAAACTTAAGCCTGGAAATGTAATTGGTGGTGAATATAAATTTACTTGTAGTGGATCTATGCCTTTGACGTATTATTTAGAGCCTCTGATATATTTATTACCATTGGCTTCTGGTGATGTTACTGTGATATTGACATTGGATTCCGAGACTAGTGAATATAATGATCACTATCCATCGTTGGAATGTTTTTGTAGTGTTGCCACGGTGTTATTGAAGGAGATTGGATGTTCTGAAGTATCATTTAGATATAAGGAACCATATGAAGTTGTATTTCAATGTAATCCTGTTCGTAAAATTGAGCCATTGAACATATCCAAAGAGGGTAAAGTTAAACGTATACGTGGTACGGTACAAGTTAGGAATATACAGCCTGCTTTGGGTAAATCTATGATTATTGGTGCTAAAAGGATATTGGATGTTGTATGTGATAATGTATGGATAGCCTTGGCATCACCACCTGGTAAATCTGATCCCACAATTAATATTTCACTAATAGCCGAGGGGTTGAATAATTGTATTTATACTTCTGATGGTATCATGAAATCAAGTGAGAGTGATTTGAAGGTCAATTCCAACGCTGCTAGAATTTCCAATAATTCTAGCCTCGGTAAAATATTACAAATGGCTAATGGAAAGGTAAATGATGAAAGTACGGAACCTACATTAAGAGAGAGGATTGAATTGATTGGTGTAAATGTAGCTAAGCGTCTATGTTCAGAGATTAAATTAGGTGGTGTATTTGATACTACACATCAACATTTACCTTTAATTTTCATGGCCTTATCTGGCGACCATCGTGTAAGTCAATTGAGACTTTCCAAATTAACAAAGTATACCACTGAAGTTTTAAGGAAGATTGAACGATATCTGAATGTTAAATTTAAATTCTATGAAGGTGGAAGTGGAGGGGGAGGAAGATCCGAACAAAGTGAGGAGGGTGGAGGATGTGAAGTTGAGGAGGAAGGTGGAGGCTCACTTTTGCTTAAATGCGTAGGAATTAATCATGTCAATATTAATATTTCCTCTTGGTGATTGAGGAATGAATTTCCAATTTTGTTGAGGTACAGTCTTAGTTGAGTTGAAGTTTAATATCATTTCCCGAGGTGATTTTGATCTGAATTTCCATCATCTGTCCATATTACCCAGAATGGTACGTTAGAAAAAAGATCCTAATAGCCAATGGAGTTCATTCACCAAATGGGTGGAATGTTGGTAAACATGATAATCCTAATGCTGATGCTGGAGCTGATGTTAATAGGATCGCCAACGCTATGAATAATGCTGAATATCAAAATAAAGCTCGTTGGTTTGTAAATAATACCATTCAAGATGCAATTACTAAGTGCCCAAATGATGCAGTTAAAGATGCTGGTATAGTGGATTTAGTTTTGTTTGGTGTCATCATAGTATCCTCTCTTTAACGCTGAATATTTAACATCCAGGGGTTTATAGAGCTGTAATTATCTTTGAATCCCATTCCTTAACTTGTTTCCATACCTTCCAGAGTTGTCATTGCCAATCACAGGGAGAAGGCCACGCTTTATTGGTATACAAAACTAGATGAAAGTGGTAATAAAAGAGTATTGAAAAATCTATCAGCTGGTAATACTCCTTCAATTACTAATTTTGGCTCCGGTGAAAATGAAACTCGAGGTCAAGCTAAAAAATTTGCCAAGGCTAATTTACGTTGAGGACCCTCTGTCAGATTTCCTCTATTCTCCACTCTTCAAATAAAACCTCAGTTGATCAATTGTTTTATCATACAACACAAGGTGGTAATTATCCTGAACTTACTCCTGCCAGTGGTGATAATGAAGCTCCAGCTGCTCTTGATGCCAAGAAGGTTATTGATTTCCCTATTGCTGGAATGATTATGAAAATACTAAACGACAGAGGTGTCGGTGTTGCCAAGAGACTTGATCAATTTACAGAACTTTGGGACGGAACTGAAGCTAATTTTGTTAAAAATGTTGGTATCGTAGCTTTAAGTATATTTGGTTCAATGTTGGAATATATTGGATCCAAAGTATGAGAACTTTCAAATAAAAGACATGCTCCTGGCCGCAAATCACGGAAATGTAACCGCCAATACAGATGCATATCATCAAAATATCTTAAGTGATAGTAATCTTACTGATGGTGAGGGTGAAACAGTTGTAGCCAATGCCATAAAGGCATTCAACAGAGAATTTAATCCCAACAATCTACAAGAAAGTAATCTTCCTGGTGGTGCTAATGATTTGAACATGACGAATATTACCATTGGTGCTTCTGTATCATCGGTATTCTTTGGAATTTTCCTAATCATTGCCATCTCATTCTTCATTTACATGAGGAAATTCTTTGATCTTGGAGGCCCAGATTATGTCAAGCCTAAAACATTTTCTATAATCTTCGGTGTTTTTACAGCTTCATTTATATTTATTCCTGTATTGATCGCTAATCAAATAGAAAAACCGGTTTTGAATAAAATAAGTAATCAAGCTACAAGTGCTCGTAAAGCTCAAGATCCTAATACTCAGGAGAAGGCTAAAATTGATTTTTCCAGACTTTTATGTATTATTGGCATTGCCGTTTTGATGTTATCTTTAAGATTTTTTGATGTTCCCATATTTGTTATTCCTGAGATATAATGAATCCCTCGTTTCTCCCCTGTTCCTCTTTACTTTCATTGTATCTACATCTGTACTTACCTTCGGAGGAATTGCGATATCAAGTGCCGCGGCAGCGATCCATCTTCACACTGAAGGAGCTGCTACAGGCGATGCCAATACTTGTAGTTTTATACTCCTTCTGCATAGCCTTATTGGATATAATACAAGGTGCTAATGGTCCAGGTGGAAATACTATAGATGATAATTGGAGTAGGCCTCCACGCAAAAATTGGCACTGTACACATTTAGCCTTACCTCCATACTATGGACCATCGATCAATGTTGGAATATATTGCATCCATATTATTTGGATTTTAGTGTAATGTCCATGCTTTTATCAGTAAATAAAACATCAGTTGATACATTATTTGCTAATGATGGTACCACTCAAATAACTCACAAAACTAGTGATCCTGATGCTCAAACGGCTCTTGATAATAGGAAGAAGATTGATTTCGATACATCTGGAGCTATTGCAAAATATCTAAACGATGTTACTTCTGAGGGCGTACCATATATATTAAGAAAGGGGCGTAAGATAAAAGTATGGGAAGATGAAACAGAACATTCAAAAATAGATGGTCATACAAGTAGCTGTTATTTGAAATTCGTAATTGATTATTTTATCAAAATTACTAAACTAGAGAAGCTAACATCACATTCATGCAAACTTATTTCATCAGGTTTTGTAGCTTTAGGTATATTTATCTTCCTCCTTTTATTAAGTTTAATTTTTGGGATATTTACAACTGCATTTCTTGACCTCAGAGATTCAGAGCTTTCAAATAAAATTAGAAATTTCGGAATTTTCTTAGCTCTCACATCCATATTTGTAATATTATCTGGAGTCCTAATTGCAAATCATAATGAAAGGTATCATCTTAAAGATGTCAACATTAAGTTGAAAACTACCGAAACTGCTACTGAACTTGACAAAACTGCAATCGCAACCTTAAAATGGGCCGATGATACTGAACACCATAAATTCGATAAAGCTGTTCATATAGTTAGATCTAATATTGTGGCTGCATTTGGAGTTTGTTGTATAGTGCTGTCATTCTTTATTGTGCTCATATTCAGCATTTTATTATTCTGTAGATATAATGAGTCTCTAGCTGCTCCCTTCTTCCTCTTTACTTTTATAGTCACCGTAACTGCTCTTACCTTCGCGGGCATTGCAATATCAAGTGCGATAGCGGTGTTCGTACTTTATAATAGAGGTGAAACTAAAAAAGCTGCTACAGAGGAAGCCAATACTTGTAGTTGTATACTCCTTCCATCTTTTGATATTGATTTTGATCCTAAGACAGACATGGCGTACGTCATTGGACCAAACAGACGATGGTATAGATATCCTAATAGAACTCATGGAACTGGTGCTGGTCAGGCTAATAAAGATAATACTAGCCCCAGTGATTTTACGGATCACAAACATCAATTGTGGCACCCTACGTGAGTACTCATCATTCCTTCCTGTGGACAATTGATCAATGTTTGAATATATTACAACCAAAATATGAATTTTGGCAATTGGATGGTTTGTTTGGTGCGGCTAATAACTCTGCAGCATTGCCAACAGGAAAAAGATACACATGGGGTATACATAATCCGACTGAAGCCAGTGGTAAAGCTTCTGGTAATCCCACTAACGCAAATATTAAGACACATGTAAATAAAGATACTGGCACTACAATTCAAGAAGGTACAGATTACAATGAAGTTTCAGAAGATGATGATAAATATCATAGAAAGGTCGCATTAGCCGATAAATTAACTGATGATGTACAAAATCTTAAAAGTGTTTGGAAGAAAAATGGTGTACCATGGACGGATAATGTAATGAAACATCCTGTTATAACTTCAACTGCTGTCGCTGGTATATCATTTTCAAGTATATTCCTTTGGTTACTCGTTGTATGGTTTGTGGAATCCCCTTATTCACCTGTATTCATCGGTATAATATTCTCCATCCTCGGATTAATTCCCATTTTTACATGCCTAATTTCTGGAAATTATAATGATAAGAAGACACTTAAAAATAAGATTGATGGAAATCAGATATTTAAATATACACCCACTGGAAGCGAGACTGTTCAATTGCATAGATTTAATAAAAGTGGTACAACTAAACAATGGCAACAGGTAGGAACTGATCACAGTGCTACTTCTCCTCTCCCTTATAATACTCTTCAGAATAATGATCATATAACAACTAAAAATGCATCGACTGCTCCAAATTTTGGTCCAGATTTTAGTAGTGGTTATAGTGTTGATAATATAATAAGGGCAAACATTATTGTATCATTTGGGATATTCTCTATTGTGATCGTGTTTGGATCTGTACTTTTATTTAGTTTTATTATATTTCGTAAGGATAAAAATTCTTTAGTTGCACCACTTTTTCTATTCACCTTCATTGCAACTACGTCTGTACTTACCTTCGGAGGAATTGCAATATCGAGCGCCATAGCAGTATTTGTGCTATACAAGGGAGGTGGGCCTCAACAAGCTGCTACAGATAATGCCTATGCTAGTAGTTGGATACTCTTCATGTCTTTCATATTGATTGCATCTACTTCCATATCATTGGAAGATTTTCATATTGTACAAACTATTGGAGGCTTCCTCTTATTTGGATTTATTGCTGCCATAGTTTCCGCAACAACAGCAGACTCTGGCATAAAGAAATTATTTGATATTTATATTCCTGGCCCCAATCCAAATTCTGATGAGGATAGGAAGAAGAAAGAGGCTAAGAAGGGTAATGGTCATGATTGGTCTCCTATTGCTATGTTGGCGTATTCAATGAGTATTGTTTACTTCTTTACCATCGGATTTGACAAATATTCCCATACATTTCTTCCTCATTTCTTCCTCTGGACCATCGATCAATGTTGGAATATATTACAGCCATTTTACCTCGGTTTTCAAATCCAAGGGATTTTCAGTGCCGCCAATAATAAGACTGTTACAAATCCGGAAGGAAAAACATATACCTGGGGAACACACGATCCGAGTAATTCAAGCTAGTACTCCTAATGCTACTAATGCTAAAACTGTTGAAGCAAATGATGATAAAAGTAAAAGGGTTGATGTTATAACTAAAGAACTTGAGAAGATACTTAATGACACAGATGATGGTGTTGGAGGGAAGCTTATAGAAGCTTGGAATGATAAATGTACTGATCCTGTTAAAACATCTCTTATAATATCTTCTGAAATGGCAAATATGGCATTTAACGGTATATTCATTGGATCGTTTATAATTTGGATTACGGATTCCTTCTCAATTTATGTATCAATCGGGGCCATCTTCTCTATCTTAACTATAATTTCTATATTTTCTGCCCTTTCAAAGGCGAATAATGAGTATAAGAGGAAGCTTAAGGATATAGAAATCACTAATGATAATTTTCAATACACTGTAACTACCGGCAATATGACATTATATGAAAGTAAAGATAGCAACAATGTTAAACGAGATGATAATGGTCAGCAAATTAGTGATAGAACTATAATCGATGCTAGATATGTTGAAGATGATAACCATTTTAAGACAGCAGATGATAATAATGGACCAGAAGTACGAGTTACAAAAGATATTAGTGCTCAAACGGAAGGTATAGCAAAGGTTAATATTACTTCACTATTGGATATTATTTTCGTTGTTAGGCGTGAAGATATTAAATATTAAATTATATTTCTCACCGGCGCATTATGGACTTGGGATCAATATAAGCAAATGAGTGGAGGATGGTCACCACCAGAAATTCAAGTGGATATTAATGAAGGCACTAGTCTTACTGAAGTAGGTAAAGATAAAACTTATACCGAAGTTGGAGGCAAAATGATGAAAGTTACTAAGAAGGCAGATGTTGCAGGTTTCCAATTCTACATCCATGCATTACCAAATGGAGGACCATTTACATTGAAGAAGGATATAAAGAAAGGTACCAGTAATGCTGGCTCGTTAGATACTGATATTTCAAATGTATCTGAAGTGTATTATTATGTGAAGACATCTGAAAATAAAGGAGCGTTAAAGGTTAAGACCTCCAGTGATGCCAAGATATTTTATAGTACAACTATTAATACTAATAGCACATGGACAAAATATACGGGTACTGCTCCTGGTGATACTGATCAACAACTTAGTGATCTTGTTAATGAAATTAAAGATCGTGTTGAGATTAAAATTGAGGACATTGGCAATTCATATAAATCACGTCCTACCACTGATGCTCCAAATATTGTCGTTACTTTAATCTCTGGATCCTCTTATAAAGGTTTTAAACATACTGTTACTGGAGCTATAAATCGTGTAACAATATACAATAATGTGATAACACAAATTAATGCGACTGATCTTGCAAGTAAAAAATTCGTATATGTATATTATCATATGACTGAAGATCCTAATCTTCAGAAGCCATATTTAATATGTTTATCGAAGGATGGTCGAGCAGCTGCTGATCCTGAGAATAAATGGTATAAACGAAAACCAAATAGGATATGGGAAGATGTTTCTAGTGATACTACTTATAATAATATAGATCCAGGTACAATTGGTACAAAACTCGCAGAAAAACTCGGTAAAATTACTATTGCTGGTGATACAGGTTATACTAAACCTACTTACCAACATTACCTACTATTGATAGCGGAACTCATGCTAATACAGTTGACATAAAAATTAACGAGACAAATGATGAATATGGTGGTTCTGAAAGGATTAAAGTCTTGACGTTTTCAGTTAATCCTAAAGCAGGCTTCACGAGATATACTCACTATGTAAAGGGTTCTGCTGATGATAAATATAAAAAGATGACTGGAACTGTTTCATTCAAAAATGGAGGAAGCCCAATTAGTGGTATTACTGCAAATGATTCAAATATGTCTATGTATATCATGGAGGAACAAGTAACGATAAACCATTGTTGATAGCCATATGTAAGGATAATGGTGGAGGTGAGGAATGGACATATTATAAAAATGATACTCCCAGTGACGCTGGTAGTACAAGTTGGTCTGAAGAAGGCGGTCTTAATAAAAATCCTGATACCGATGATAGGGATAAACTTTTAATGCATCTGGATAAATTAAATGATCAGGCAAATAGTCAAACTGTAATTCATATAGAGAAGACAGACGCTATTGGTACAAGTAGCCGTAGTTATACAACTGGTACAAAATCTGACACAAAAGCTATTACTGTTGAGAAGACGGAATATAACAGCAGTTCTCAAGATAATAAAGTACCTCAAGGATATACAGCGTATGAACATAAACCCAATGGTGCTATCACTGGCACAATTATATTTAAACACAATGGAATTAAATTAGATGGAATAACTGAAAATAACGCTACTAAGATTTTTGTATATTATAGTAATTTTGATCCTGACCACGAATTTCCATTAATTGTTTGTGTGAAGAAATCAGATAGCACTCAGAAATATTACAAGCGGGGGAATGCATGGAAAGGTGATGATAATAATCTTAATGAAGTAGATCCAGAAAATCCAGGCACTCAAAATCTTCCTAAACTTAAAACTTCACTTGATGAACTCAAAGTTATGTATGAGATTAAGCTTGAAAGGATTAATATTGGTGGTACGTACACAGCTACTTTTACTGGCAAGCAGGTTACCGTTCAAGCGCCTGATACTGATATTATTGGCTATAATGGGTATAAGCATACTATAAATGGTAATTTGAAAATTGAGAGAGTTACATATTTTAGTTCCCCTGTCAAAGGTATTGAAACTTTAGATAAAGGTACTCCTATAGAAAATGTCACTAGATTCTGGGTACTGTATGAGAAGAGTGATACTAATCTCACTAAACCTCTGATTTTATGTTATAATAGTGGTACTAACAATTGGTATCATAAGGGTAAAAGGTGGAGAAGTGCTACAGAATTAAGTTCAATAGATGTACCAACAGCTCTTAGCGAAATAACCAATAATGCTGTTAATAAGGCTACAGCTACATCTAAGCTCGATGCGATGGTTAGACAGGGTACTTTTAAAGAATTGATATGTTTTACAAAGACCTTAATTATCCAGAGAGAGCTGAGAAGATTGATTTATGGATTGTTGTCATTTGTGCTATGCCAAATCTTGCACTTGCGATAATGGATTTGGATTTTGCCAATTGTGGGCCAGGGAAGAAGTGGAAAAAGTATGATAAAGATGACAAAAGTAAAGGTCTTGAGAAGAAGACTAAAGTCTATAGAGATTGGTATCATGCTGTATGGTTTGGTGGAATTATATATTTAATTTGTCTTTACGTATTCTCCAGTGAATTACATTTGCTTAATGACTATTTTTTAACACTCTATCATATGGACAACCGATCAATGTTGGAATATATTGGAGCCAGAATATAAGCCATGGGCAATGCAAGGAATACTTGATGCAGCAAATAATCAAATTCAAGCACCAGAAGGAACACAATATACTTGGAACAATGAAGCAGGTGGTTCTGTAACTGGTACTTATACAACTGTTATTGAGACTCAAGATAAAGGTAATAAGATATTTGTCAGAAATGTTAAAATAGTCGAGGAACTAAACGGTACAACCAATGGTGTTGGAGGGAAAGTTGGAATTGTTTGGGGTAGTGTTTCTGGAGCTAATTGGCATAAATTATGGAATGAAAAACCATTTAATGTACCTGTTTGGATATTATCTGTTGTTGGAGGAATATTGGGTTTATTATTCATTATGGGGGTTATGATTATTTTTAAGATTGATGAAGTTACGCCATTCTTTATTATTGGGATATCCTTATCTGTTTTAACTACAATCTCTATATTATCTCCTCTTCTACGTGCAAATAGCCAGGATAAGGTTTATCTTAAAAGGATAAACATAACTAGTTCTGTAAGTTATGAATACACCTCAATCAGTGAAATGACTTTGTATAACAGTAAAGATAGCGGCACTGTTAAAACAGGTGGTGGTGCTTCACTTCAGAATCAAACTATAATTAATGCCACATATGTTACTACTGGTAACCATTTTAAGACAGCGAATAATAATAGTCCACCTCAAGTACAAGTTAAAGGTAGCATTACAACTAATATAAATGATCATGCAGAAGAACTAGCTAAGGCTAATATTATAGGTGTTGAATTATTATTCCTACATTTCTATGGACTATTGATCAATGTTGGAATATATTACAGCCTGAGTACAAGGATTTTAATGTTTTGTCCATGCTTTTATCAGCAAATAAAACATCAGTAGATGCATTATTGAATACCAGTAATCAAAATATTACTGCTAAAACAGGTGCTAATCCAACTGTTACTCAAGCCAATAAAGATGCTCTTAAAGATAAGAAGAAGATTGATTTCCCTATAGCTGGAAAGATTGCAGGGAAACTTAATGATAATGATGAGGGTGTTGCAGAGAATCTTGCATTCAATAAAATGAATGGAACAGGTGCAGCTCAAGCTGTTAAAAATGCAGGTTTTGTAGCTTTAGGTATATTCGGTTTCATGTTGGTATTGGGCATAATTGTTGGGATATTTACAACTGCATTCCTTGACCCTGGAGATTTAGAGCTTTATTATAAAATTATAAAATTAGGAATTTCCTTATCTCTCACATCCATCGTTGCAATATTCTCAGCCATATTAATTGCAAATCAGAATGAAAAGTATCAGCTTAAAAATTCTACAATCAAGTTGAAAACGACGAGTACTAGTACCTCTGCTCTTAATGCACAAGAATTCCAAGGCTTAGGATGGGCTGCTACAGGACATACATTTAATATTAGTGTTGATGATATAGTTAGGTCGGATATTGTGGCTGCTTTGGGAATTGGATGTATTGTTTTGTCATTATTTATCGTACTCGTATTTTCTATTGTACTTTATAAGAAGGCACCACAATCCCTCGCAGCTCCACTATTTCTATTTATATTCATTGTATCAGTTTCAGCTCTAACCTTCGGAGGTATTGCGATATCGAGTGCAATAGCTGGGATATATATGTATGATCAACTAAAAGGAGACCCACCTAAACCTAATGAAACCCTTGTTAAAGCCTTAATTAGCAGTTGTGTACTCCTTCCATCTTTTATTGTATGTATTTTAGTCATTTTGTCAATGTTTATAGATGATTCGTACATTGACTCTACCATGATTGGCTTTATCCTATTTGGATCCATCTCGGCAATAGTTTCCGCTATAACAGCAGACTCTGTTATAAAGAAATTATTTGACATTTATATTCCGGGTCTAGAGACCGGTAGTGACCAGGAGGAGAAGGACAAGAAGGAGAAAGCTAAGAAAGATGCTAAGAAGGGTAATGGTCATGACTGGTCTCCTATTTTAATGTTGGCATATTCAATGAATGAACAATCATTCCAGCTATTCATAGGAAAAATCTTGAAAACCTTGAAGCAAAGATAGATTTAACAAGTTTGTCGCAGTTGCAGAATATTTAACGACTGAAGTTTAAGAAGGGGTACTTGAATCAGCTAATAATGAAAATACAACCAAAGATACACTTAAGGCAACGAGTATAAGCTATCACTACGGTACGGATACACCTGGAACTGAAGCAGGTACTAATAATTGGACATTACCTACTGATAGAAGTAAATATACAACTATTGGAGATGCCGATGCAGATGTTTTCATCAGATGGGATGCTGTCGCTAAGAAAATGACTGATGATGTTAAGACTACATTAAGGACTTGTTGGACTAGTGGTTGGAATCAAGAACCTATTATAGGACTTCTAATTATATCCATTACAATGTCTGGAACATCATTCATCTATATATTAATGGGGCTATTTACACCATTAAATGGGGAATTTATAAGGTTATTTATAATTGATGGCATCACATTTTCTATCCTGACCATAACTGTGATATTTGTCAATCTACTTGCAGCAAACTATGTTGATAAGGTTGAGCTTAGGGATGTTACATTTCAGAGAACCCATTTGGAATATATAGGACATTCAGCCAGATATCAAATTGGCACTAATAATGCTCCTGATACTACTACTCCTATTCCCGAAGCTAATATGAGTAATTATAGTGGTCGTTACTTCAAGGAAGTCAAAGTGGGGAATTTCAAAGTTGTAGTAAAAAGTACTCATACTGCTACAGCTGCTGGAACTAATAATCTATCTGATGTTAATATTATTGCAACTGTTGGATTGATTATCATCCCGGCAAGAATACGGAATATGTATATGGACCAAATAGAAGGTGGTATGAGAATCCATCCCCTCCTGATAATGCTAATAAAGACAAAGTGGGTGCTAGTGATTTTACATCTAAAAATCATATGTGGTGGCATCTTACGTGGGTATTCATCATTATATCCTATGGTCCATAGATCAATGTTGGAATATATTGAAGCCATTTTATGCGGGGTGGGCCATAGATAATATATTCAAAACAGTAAACAATACGCAATGGGAGCCAACGACAGGAACATCATATACCTGGGGAACTCACACTCCCGGAGGTGTTAGTCAACCTGACAATACTAATGCTAAAACTGTTGAAGCAAATGATGATACCGGTAATAGGAAAGCTGCCATACCCGTTAAGCTTACAAAAGATGTTGGAGGGAAGCTTAAAGATGCTTGGAATAGTGTTACGGGTGATAATAAGACGAAATTATGGACAGAAGATCCATTCCAAGTACCTATATGTATATTAACAGTTGTTGGTGTGGTATTATTTTTCTTGTTTACAATTGGATCACTCAACACTGACAGAGATTCCGATGATAAGACATTCATCATTACAGGGATATTATTCTCTGTATTGACTTCAACGTCCATGTTCTCCGCTCTTCTACGTGCTAATGATCAAGATAAGGTTTATCTTAATAAAATTAATGCAACAAGTATAACGTATGAATATTACAATTTTGCAGCACTATATAGAAGCAAAACCGATAATAATGAAGTTCCTTCTCAACCTAATACTGATACAGCTAATAATCCCGGTGGTAATAAAAAAATCCCAGCCAGTAGCGTTACTGCAGGTAATCATTTCAAGACGAATGACAATGATCCACAGCATGCCCCGAAAATTAGAGTTAAAAGCGATGCAGATCTTAAAGAAGTGGATTTAGCTAAGGCTAATATTATTGCAGTTATTGGAATTTTATCCACATTTTATGTCCGTCGATCAATGCTGGAATATGTTATTATCAACTCATCTTATTTTTACAATGGGAGATAATGCCAATGATTCTAATAATCAAAATATAACAGCCAATAACCTCGGAAAGAAAGAATATAAATATCACAACACGGAAGCAACCGATAATCAAGGTGGTGAAACTACTTATAGTGTTCCTCAAGGTGTTAAACTGGTTTCTGATGGAGATGACCTTTTTAACAGGTGGGCTGCTGTAGCCGATCATTTAACCAAAGAGGTTAAAGGAAAGCTTAGTGAAGCTAGTGGTAAAATTATTGCCAAAAATGATGTCATTTTAATACCTCTAATAATATCTGTTGAAATGGCTGGATGTTCATTTGCCGGTATATTTATTTCAACGTTTATAATTAGAATAAGTGACGACTTGGAAGTATTTGTATATCTCTCTTTAATGTTCTCTCTCATGGCATTAATTTCCATCTTCTGCGGTGTGCTTGTAGGAAATGATCATAACAAACGTCAGCTTAAGGCTGTTGATATTAAAAAGGAACATTTACAATATACGAATATTTTAAAATATCACAAAGGGACAGAGTATAATAAACTTGATATTGGTACAGCTACTTCTAGTAATAATACTGTAGATGCTGGTGATCTTGGCACTTACAAAGTTTACTTTAAAGTGACTTCAGACGAAAATGGTAAACCTATACCTCCTCAAGTACGAGTTAAAAGTAATACCAGTATTGAACAAATTAAAAAACTAGCTAAGGCTAATATTATTGCAGTTATTGGAATTCTATCCTCTCTTTAATTTACAGTTACACTTATAATGTTAAATACCGTTTGTTGATGGAGGGAAAAAGATACACATGGGGAATACATGATCCATCTGATGATAATACTGTTACTACTAATCCTGGCACTAGAAATATTAGGGAGCATAAACAAACTGATGGAACTACTCAACTTGAAAAAGGCACACATTACAATAAAGTTTCTCATTTGTTGATGGGTTTAATAAAAAGAATGCATTAGCCACAAAATTAACAGATGATGTAGGGAAAGTTAATAATGTTTGGGATACAAGGACTAAACTTGGTGAACCTTGGAAAGATGATATCATGTCACCTCCTGTTATAACTTCAACTGCTGTCGCTGGTATATCATTCTCTAGTATATTCCTTTGGTTACTCGTTGTATGGTTTGTGGAATCTCCTTATTCACCTATATTCATCGGTATAATATTCTCGATTCTCGGATTAATTCCCATTTTTACATGCCTAATTTCTGGAAATTATAATGATAAGGATACACTTAAAAATCAGATTACATCGGGTAGCTTTAGATATAAATATAAAAATACTGGAAGTTCAAATGCCCAGAATTATAGATTTGGTACTGATCGATGGCAACCACAAGGTTCTTTTATTACTTCTAATGCTCTTCTTCTTGATACTAATCTAAACAATAATGATCACATAACAACTGCAATACAACTATAGCGGATGCTCCCAAAGTTGAAGGTGAAAAGACTTCCAACATCATCACAATGAATCTCAATCCTCTTTAATAATTATAATCTTCATTAAAACCTCACATCCCCCACTTATACACTACACCATTAAAAATTTAAAAAACTTTTCACATTTAAGTTGAATAATATAATTTAGCTGAATTTAATGTGATTTAGTCTGCATTTAAAAGTATTTTATAATTTGATAGACAACTTTCATTGAGTTTAGATGACGAAACCAGATCGAACAGAGACAATTCGACCTCATCATTCCTCGTATGGTATGAATTCTGTACCGTTCATATATGGAACAAGAGCTTTCGGTATGATGACACCATCAGATGTCTGGTAGTTTTCTAGGATGCAGCATAGACATCTTTGTGAAGCGACGAGAGTGCCATTGAGCATGTGTACGAATTTTTTATTCGATGTGTCGTTTGTAAAGTATTTAGAATTTAAATTTCTAGCTTGGAAATCAGTGCAATTAGAACATGAAACCAATTCCCTATAGTCATTGTAACCGGGGAACCAAGCTTCAAGATCATATTTCTTGGCAGCGGCTTTATTTAATGCCCCGGCAACAATAGAAACAATTCTATACGGTAACTCTAGTGATTTATAGAATTCTTCAGAATATCTGACCATTTCTTCATGCATTTCATTTGATTTGTCGTCCTCTGTTACACAGAATTGTTCGATTTTTTGGAACTGATGGACACGAAAGATACCTTTAATATCTTTGCCATGCGCACCAGCTTCTTTCCTAAAACAAGATGATACACCAGCATATTTCAATGGCAATTGCTTGGATTGATATAGTTCATTACGATGTAATGCAGCCAATGGCTGTTCAGATGTAGCGATTAGGAACAATTTATTCGCATCATAGTCTTTAGTCTGATTTTCGTTAGTTGGTAGTTCCAATGGAGGTATCAAGTATAGAGATTCCTCAAAATCCTCTAATTCTGCACATTCAGACATGATAGGCTTCTTCATGAAATATGGCGGTTGTATAGGCAGGTAGCCTCTGCTCACCAAAAAGTTGAGACCATATTGTATCAATGCCATGTTTAATAAACAACCAACACCTTTTAAGAAAAAACCGCGATGACCAGCTATCTCTATACCCTTATTTAATTCTATACTATTAATCTTCTTTAAGATTTCATGATGTTGTAAGATCTTCCATGGCGGTCTTTTAATTTTAGTAACAGGGTCATACCCATATTTCTCGTTACTACCAACTCTATACTCCCATGGATATACAGAGGGCATCCATACCCTTAATGTCTCATTCAAACTCTCGTCCTTAGATGCTATACAATCTTCCGATGTTATATTACCCACCGTTTTTAGTAACATGTCACGTTTTCCCGTAATTTTATCAATCATACTCAAATATTCAGGCAATTCCTTCTTTTTTAACTCGGCCATCTTCTTCAAATTCATGAATTCTTCCGATTTTGGATTCAACTTGGCCTCCTCAGAAATCCTTTTAGAAATTTCATTCAAATTCTTCTTCAACTGCTGATATGTATAGGTTATTTTCCTCCATTCCTCATCAGCCTCTATTACTCTATCCACATTCTCAGGATTCTCACATCTCCTCCTCTCAGATGCCCTCAATATCTCAAGTAACTTCTCATCACGTAAATAACTAACACTAATCACCATTTTATACAGACAAATAATTACGACAAAATATATTATTAATTTTAAAATTTAATTACAAGATAAATTGTAATAATCGTCGCTCTCAGCACGCTGATACTCATCCACCAGCAATTGCACAACATCTCTGTAAAATATCGTCCGAAAAAACTACAACTCACCTCGAATGCTCCATTTCCTCGAAATTACCGTTACCATCCGTTGATGAAAATATATCTTCCTTCCTATAATAATCATAACGAATGATCCTCCACATAAGATACTATCTACATCTACTTTGTCTTGATGAGGGCTCTTCTCCACCTGAGGTCCAATCACTACACTTCTGCCACGATCTCTGGGAGTGGCATTACCGTTTACGGGGAGGTAATTGGAAGAAGCCTCCACGGCGAGTGGAACAGATGTGGATTGGACCTCAAGTAGAGGATATGCAAGACAAAAGAATTTACATCAAATGGAATGGAATGTAGATTGTAATAGAGAATGGATTTATGAGCCTAAACTAACCTATAATTATCTAAAAATGCTCTTCTCGTATACAATTTATCGTAATGTTCTATACAAACTTCGAATAACTGTATATATACGTCTGTTATAATTAGTTCATGCCATACCTTAGATATTGACGTATGATTAGCTAGGAGTAGTCCTGATAGCTTATGTACTTGTTGTACAAACGGGGACTGTTTAGATGACACAACTTGGATAGCTGCTGGATTCCACTTTACAAATTCAACTAAATTCCTTTCCTTAATACGTTCTAGACTCTTACAAATCTAATTTTATAATTTATAGCCATTAATCAACAAACCTCTAGAGGATCAACTTCACCCCTTATAATATTCAAGGCTGATAAGTATTTACCATCTTTCAATGAAGTAGAGACCTAAAGGAATGTGAGAGGTATGTATTGTAAGGAGAGTATAGTTCGTGTAGTGATGATGATACTACAATAAACTCGCTACACACGTACCATAATGTTCTGTGGTGTATAAAGTCTCCTCAAAATTTCAAGTAATGTTGTACGTTGTATAGAAGAGACGTGACTATTAATTGTTATAGGAGAATATGAAGTAACCAGGAAATGACATCGCGGTATTATAATAAGAGACGATAATAAAGAAATCAAATCATTATTTATAGGACCAGGATAACGTATTGTCGATGTTGATGCCGACATCACCGTAGATACCTAAATCATACAGTAATCAATCATTAACTACGAGGAAATTCAGTGAGACGTATACAGGAGATATTCCACTTAGGTCCAATCCAACTCTCCTCGTCCTGCCGTCAGCTCTTTTAATTACCAATCTCTAAAGAGTATAGCCACTCCCGGAGATCGTGGCGAAGAATCCGAGATGATCTATGGGAGTCGAGGTGAGGTAAATAGAGAGGCCGCCACGCCTAGTGGAATGAGGAGTAGTACTGGACCTCAAGTGGAACCCGTAGCTGATCTCAGGGAAGCGAAGGGGGAAGTAATTAAGGAAGCTGACGGCAGGACGACCTCAGGTGAAGAGCTGTCTGCAAGACAAGAAAATGTTGTACTAGAATGTAATGTATGAGAACTATGGGTAGACAAGTCTAAGCGGTCATATTATTTCGGATAGACATACTAGAGTATTGGTTTCTTGTATGGTGGGATCTTTAAGTTTGAGTTTATCTTCAACTATTTTATTGAGCGCTGAGTTGTCTATTACGATGACGGAATCTGCATTTAATGTTAGTCTTTTGAGTGTGAGGATGCTGTTATAAGGTTGTACTACGACATCGCTGGAATCTGAGACTAGTTGTGGGAATACTGAGTAGGTTTGAATTAATTTCTTTGGATAAGAGTCACTTAATAACTCTAGAAGATAACTGCCCATACCGCTACCTGTACCTCCAGCCTGGATAGTAGAAATGCTTTATAAATGTTGACAACATACTATTGAATGACATAATGTAAATCCTTCAAGATTATCCGATGCATCAGCTTCACGATCAATGAGATCAATAAGTATATCATGGACTTTCTTAGCTTTTGAATATCCACATCCCCAATTATTACCAGCACCTATAGATAAACTGACTTCTGGAAGGACAAAATACCTCCACCATCTTTGGATATGAAAAAATTTTCCGGATTATATAGATTTTTAAATTCTGAATTCTAAATTAATTTACAAAGACATAATTAATAAACTCTCATACCATTATATTATTTATTACCCTGGGCTCCAAGTCGAAGAGCACAGCCCTTGGAACATAATGCTGATCATCCGCTTGATAAAAAAATACATCTTTGCGATCATTAATACTCAAATTCGTATTTATATTGCCATTCTGAAATTAAATATTATTAAAACTCATCAAAATTTCAATCTACTTGATCAATTCCATGCTCTAGGCATAACTGCTTCCAGTATTCCATACCAATTTGGTTACCGCACTGGCCAACCTGCAAAGTTATAATCTCCTTAGGCATTTTTATAATATATATATATTTATCATCATATTAAATAAAAATTATGCATTTTTTAGCAAGTAATCTTCTTTATACGTTCCACCACGACATATTACTCTGTCATACGGTTATAAATTCTTGAGTCTCGAGCTTCCTTCCTTCCCCTCTATCATAGATCATAACATCAGCTCTTATATTTAATTATCCTTCCAGCTCCCATAGATCGCTTCCAGGTAGTCCACTCGAGGTCTGTTTGCATAGATAGACATTATACCGAGGATGATCTCAGGGAATCTGAGGGGAAATAAATAAAAGAGGCACCACGGCGAGTGGAAAGGAGGTTGTAATATTCGATTGATAATGCTTTAGATGCTGCTCTTTTTGTAGAATGGTTTTCGTTTAATATTCTTTCTTTACGATTCTTCTTCTTCGCTTCCTTCTGCTTCCTCCTTATTGGCGCCAGTCTCTGATTCATCACTAGTCGCAGTCTTATTTTTATCACCGGAGCATATAACACGGACTCTGGTCATGCCGCAATCCACTTTAATTGGTCTTGCAACTGCATCACCTGTTTCATTTACTTTAGCTTTTGCGGCACCGATACTAGCTGTGAGTTGTTGTTCAGCATTTTCTAGCGACTGTATCAATGGGTCTTTAGGAGGTGTTTCTAATGATACCTCAGCGGGCTTAATGGCAATGCCGCTCCTTAAATTTCCAGTTACATGTTGTGTTGGTATTATAGAGTCTAATGTCTCGTTCAATTGGTTCTTTTTATCATCAGTAGGTACAGCTGGAGTTACAGGAGCTGATACAGCAGGTACACTGATAGGGCTAATAGAATCCAATGATGGCACTTCAGTAGGCACACCATAAGCCTGTTGAAATATAACCGATTGGGTTACGATCAATGACATAAACACAAAACTAATTATAGAATTCATTTTTAATTAAATTTTTATAATTAAAATATACAAATCTATTTATCTCATTAGTGAAAAAATTACACATTTTGAATCTAAAGAAAAAAATTTCTCCTTTTATATTCACACATTTATAACAATGTCTCAAATATTGTATCTATATTTGTAGGAGCTACTCTATACACCCATGCATTCCCTTTACTTCGATCCAATCTCGATGTTCTCTGATCCGCTCTACGCCTATTCACTATCAACTCCCTATATTGTCATTATAACCACAAGGCGAATTAACCCAACGAAGTATGAGCACTCTATGCGAGGTCCAATTACTAACTCTACACCTGAGGTCGTCTTGCAGACAGCTTCTCTATTTAGTTCCCCTTCCGCTTCCCTGAGATCGTTTTCGGGTAGTCCACTTGAGGTCCAATTACTAACTTCAGCCACGATCTCTGGAGTGGCTTTACTCTTTAGAGATAGGTAAATAGAGAAGCTGACGGCAGGACGAAAACAAGGTTGTAACCTCAGGTGGAAGGTCGAATGGAAAGGAAACATGAGTAGTAATCATTGATTGAGTACAATAATGTTTCATCATGTTTTTCGGTGAAACTAACCTGAGATCTTCTATGATTTCATGATTGAGGAACCAATATGCATGTCTGATGAAGTGTACATTAGATCCTAGCCATGTAGTATCAATGACATCGACATCTAGCCATTCTTTATGTACTAATTCTTTATTAAGCTTGGTTTTTTCTTCTAATAATGCAAATGGTAATATTACAGAGCCTATCGTACATATCTTATTTGGCTGATTATTAGAATCATCATCGCTCCTCAATACATACAAATCATTTATACAACGACCCAAGCGACTCTTTCTCGTCAATATTTCCGCCATACGCAATGCCTATATATTTATATATTGAATGTATTCCACTCGAGGTCCAATCCAACTCTTCTTCCACTAGGCTCCACCGTTGGTCTTTCCACTCGCCGTGGAGGCCTTCTTCCAATTACCTATCTCTAAAGAGTAAAGCCACTCCCAGAGATCGTGGCGAAAGTATGGTGATTGGACCTCAAGTGGGACCTGGAAGCGATCTACGGGAGCTGGAAGGGGAAGTAAATAGATAAGGCCACCACGGCGAGTGGAAAACAAGGTTGTAACCTCAGGTGGAGGGCTGTCTGCAGGACGAAGAGGGGAGGAGGTAACATTAGGTTTAGAGTTGTACAAGATTCTGTTTAAAATATTTTATATTAACATACTTTATCTTGTAGATCGCTATAGATGGTGATATGTGTTGTGAATTTTTTGAGTAGTGGGTATGCGATTTCGATGAAATCTTGTACGATATAGTATGGATTTAGTAATGTAACGGTTAAAATTTTTAATTGATTGGTTGGATTGTTATTATCTAATGGTTTGAATAGGCATCGATCTTTAGATTTGACAATAGATATGAATGCTGATAGGAACATTAATGCTCCCATAGAATGTGTCATTATATGTATATATCTTATACCATTTGATATTAATGATTGTAGCATTAATATAAATGCATTATGTGTTTTAGTAGATTGTGCATTAGCTATAGCCATACTAAATTGTATAAATCCACTACCTGATGGCCAACTAAATACAAATGGTTTAATATATTGTGGATAATTACCAAATGATAATATTTGTCCAAATATACTTAATGATGCTGAACAATCTGATTTAAAACCATGTATATATACCCATGCTTCAACATTATTACATCTATCTTTACTCCATCCTTGTACTTTTATATTATTCTTTACATGTCCTTCCATGAAATTAACTGAATGTGATTGATCTTTAGATTTATTTATATCATTATCTATCATATATCCACCTACACTAACATTATCTTTTGGATTTCCTTTTTCTGATTGTGTATTCTTAGTACCTTCTTCTATTGTAATACGTACTTCATTACAATAGCCTGGATTATTTGGTACATATCCATCTACCATTAAACCATATTTCTTATGATGATAAATACCAATAAATGTATCTTCATTCATAAAATGTGGTGTATGTGTAGTTAAAGCACATAATATACATTCCATATTATTAATAATCTTAGATACAACTTCATTACTAATATCAGGCCTTAAACCAATTTTTTTTACATTAAATTTCCCCTTACTCTTATTCTTATAACGATAATTAATAATATCATTAGATACTTTACCAAGTTTTAATGTTATAGATTTCTTAGTAACATATGGATTATCTAAAGATACAATATTACCATTACAAGATGATACAGATGTATCCAATAATGGAGCCAAATATTTCATTAAATTTTCATCATTCTTAAATGAACCAGCATAATAACGCATCACACGAGGATATGTCCTAAAAAATGAACCAGATACACAACATTCAGCTGTAGATATACCCATATATACCTCAGAACCACACAACTCAAACCAACCCAAATTCACATTACAAAATCCAGAACTAGTACCAACCTCACGACTCCTAAATTGCGATAATGGCAAACCTATAATAATATCATATATTAATAAACAATCTGTTGACTCCACCTGAGGTCCGTCCTACCGTCAGCTCTTCCAATTATCTCCCCGTAAACGGTAGAACCACTCCCGGAGATCGTGGTAGTTGTGAGGGTAGTGATGTAACCTCAAGTGGACTACCCGAAGCTGATCTACGGGAAGCGAAGGGGGAAGTAAATAGAGGAGCTCCATGCAATGGAAGGGATGGACCTCAGGTGGAGAATATAGTGATTGGACTTCGAGTGGAGTTATTTCGTTGTACATACCATTTTCCCAGTAACCGATGAGTATTTCTCCATGATAATTAGAATCTGACCAGAATCCGAATCCATGAGGTTTATAATTTTGATTGATTTGTCCAATGTATTGATATTGTGTATTTTTTTCTCGTTTATTGAAGCTTAGTATATTGATAAGTTTATTTATGATTTTATATAATTTGGTGTGTTTTTTAGTACCGATTAATTTGATATCGATACCATTGACTTTACTATTATAGCCTTTGATTCCTTGTATATTGGGGATATCAAAGGTAATTTTATTATATGATACAATATTGAATGTAGTGGTATCTTCTTCAATAATAAACATTAATACGTATGGATAAATGAATGTATAAAAGAATGCTGTTAAATTGAAAATTAAAATAAAAAAAATATAGATAGTTAATATTAATACATCATAATGTATATAAGAAAATATAGCATGTGCTCTTATGTTGAAGATAGCTTTAATTTTATCTAATGGTATATCAACACCTGATGATACATTATAATGATAATTATACAATAATAATAATGGATATGATATAAAAAAGATTCTTAATGTTAATTTAGATAGATATATAATCTTAGAATATATTGATGGATGGGTACATACATATAAATTTAATGTACATATCAACGCTCCTATAAATATAGCCGTTGTAACATCATTTGGATCCGAGAAATATAATCCCAATATTGTAATATTATCAGGTAATTTTTCTACTATACCATTATCAGATGCATCAAAATGCTGTGATATCAATGCAGATGCAAATATTATACATATTACCATTAACATATGTATTACACACGATGCATAAGTACAATTCCTAAATTGACCTGTATATCTACGCATTACCTCACGATATTTCATATAATGAAGCGTATTTATAATAGATCTTGATAATTCCCATGGTACCTTATTACCATTCATATCATATATATCCCTCTCAATATCCTTGTCACTTCTAAACCCCGCCTTTATATTCAATTTATTCAATACACCATGCACAGATTTTTTTGAATTTGTTGTAACGATTTAACCTAGGAGGGGAAGCTTTATTCTCCTGAGGAGGGACATTTCCTCCTTCACGAGATCGAGCTTCATCACATGGTGGATCCTTAACATTTTCAGCCATATAAGCGACTTTCTTACTTCCTTCCTTCATTTTATCACTAGGAGGAGGACCTCTATCACTCCCTTCCTTTTTGGTATGTATATTTTTGCCTAAATTTTTAGGGTCCTTTGGACATACAGCAGTAGATTTATCATTAGACATTAGAAATTCACACCCCAATACATTAAATGCAGTAATAATTAATCGAACAATTTATATATAAACATTTACAGTCAATGTGTAAATGATATAATGGTCCCTCTCGTACTAAGTAGTAACCCTCAATTAAATATGAACATCCTATCAACACATTTTAAAAATTCGAAATACATATTAATAAATATTAGAAATTAAACACAGTTTTATATTTAAAATCTATTAAATTGATTTTGAACTTTAATTTATTTGAAGTGTGTAGCACCTGTATATATAGTCCATCAGACTATATATACAACCTAAAATGATAGAATATAACTAATACAACATTAAATAATTTAATATAAATTTATATTCATAAGTTAACCACATATTTCAAACGATCTTCATCAATTAATAAAAATATAAGGTGGTATGGGCTAGACGGGACCTGGACATAAACTCAGTTGCCTTAGAATGTGATTTATAAACTAATTATAGTGAAAAATGAAATTCATCCAATTATCCCATCTTAATGAAGTAATTTTTCATGATATATAATCTATTATTCGCGATTTAATGTGTAAATGACGATTATAATTTGGTATGTCATTCCCCATTAACAACGGTACATAAAATTACTTGGTTTACCCAGTATTTTTAATTATTCCTTAAAAAAAGAAAATTTAAATTACATAAATTTTCGTTGATGATAGAAATCTTATTTATGTTTAATATTTAATTATGGTGTATTAAAATTTACTTTTTTAAATTTCGTAGAATTTTCCTATATACCACCGTACCTCACTATGGAGTTGACTTCTGAAGAAGCACAAATGCGTGTATCCTTATTAGGTACACATACGAAGGCATTCATCACATTTTTTGAGGAGTATACATCGTCTGATGTCAATGTGGAATCTGTAGATAAATATATGCCTTGGGGTGAAAAGATTTATAAAAATCAATTGGTATGCCCTATTTTACTATAAATATATAATTATCTATTACTAATTTTAGCAAGAGATCAAGAATGGTACAAGAAAAATACTCTCAGTTTATTTAGACGATATTAGACAGGTAAAATTTACACAAAAATTACCATTTTATACTTTAAAACTAACATTTACAGTATTTCTTAAAAGATATAAATGATCATTTAGTATATGAAGGATTAATGTTAAATACGTATCGTTATTTGGAATTATTATACTCAGCTGCTGATGCCGTTATTGATACATTGGAGAAACGTGTCAATCAACAGGTAAATTCACTAGAAATGTATTAATCTTATCCTGCAGAATGGTATGAATAACTCCAACGTATTTGATCATATCGATGAACTGAGGTATAGAATATTTATAATCCATCTCATTACTCTTCTTATAGAGATAACAGAATGAAACAGAATAGATTACCAGTTTATCTACGCGCTAATTTGTATGTTACTTTCTTACACAAATCTTACTTATCATCTCAGTGAAATCCAACTTGTACCAGGAGAGGAAGATGACGTTAATAAAATGAAAAATGTCAATGCAGATACAGTCGGTGCACTAAGTCTCATAGAAGTCGATGTGACAAGGGTCGGATCAGTCAAACCAAGAATCAAAGTCGCCACATATGAATGTGATTCTTGCCATACACACTCTTACAAAGCCGTATGTTTATTGAAGGGATAATACGACTATACACATGAGCTCCATTACTACTCTTCATTCCATCTGAGGTCGTCCTGCCGTCAGCTCTTTTAATTATCTCCCCGTAAACGGTAATGCCACTCCCGGAGATCGTAGCGGAAGAGAAGGTGTAGATGAAATCAGGAGTAGTACTAGACCTCAAGTGGAACCCGAAGCTGATCTAAGGGAAGCGGAGGGGGAAGTAAATAGAAGAGGCCACCACGCCTAGTGGAAAGTAAGGTGTAGAAGATAGTAGACAGAGACTAGTCGGTAGACAATAGCTTACTCACATCATTCCTATGGGGTTTATATTTATAAAATAGGTTGAGGGTCCGACATTTATGCCATTATCGGATTGTATAAACTGTGTATCTACGAAGAATGCTAAGGGGACGCTAAAATTTCATCCAAAATTGAGTAAATTTGAGAAGTATCAGGATATACGTGTACAAGAGCCATTGATATATTTGGAGGAGGGTGAGATGCCGAAATCATTACAGTGTGAAGTATCTGGTGAATTAACGCAGCAATTAAGACCAGGCGATTCTGTTATGTTGTATGGTGTACTGTTACCTGTTGTACAAAAATCATATAATAAACATCGATTTGTACTATTAGCTGATAAGATATTCAAGATTGTACACCTTAAACAGCTTAAAAAAACTGTAGACAGACCATCACAAATACATTCCGATCTTGCAAAGTTTGTTCATATACATCACCTCTTATAGCTTACCACTTTAGAAAAATTGAAGAACTCAAATCTGATCCCGAATTATACGAACGACTAGCGTACAGCATTGCACCAGAAATCTATGGACACGAAGATGTTAAGAAGGCACTCCTACTGCAACTCGTACGTTTATACCGTGTGCTTAATAGATCTTGCTTATGAACAAGTTGCTGTCTCCTCCACCTGAGGTTGAAGTCCTGCCGTCAGCTTCTCTATTTACCTCCCCCTTCGCTTCCCTGAGATCAGCTACGGGTAGTCCACTTGAGGTCCAATCCTCATTATTGCCACGATCTCCGGGAGTGGTTATACCGTTTACGGGGAGGTAATTAGGAGAGGCTCCACGCCGAGTGGGAGGAGAGTTGGATTGGACCTCAGTTGGAGGAGCTCATGAAGTTAAAAATATGGATATGGTTGGATTACAACTTAAACTTCCCCTCAAATGATGCATATATTTGTAGATTGGCGGGTGTTCACGTGAAAAGAAGGATGGAGGTCATATAAGAGGGAATATACATATATTATTGCTTGGTGATCCGGGTGTGGCAAAGAGTCAATTATTGAAGAAAGTATGCTCTATATCACCTCGTGGTGTATATACTACTGGTAAGGGTAGTAGTAGTACTGGTTTAACCGCTGGTATTATAAAGGATCCATCAACTGGTGAAACCGTATTGGAGGGTGGTGCATTGGTATTGGCTGATACGGGTTTATGTTGTATTGATGAATTTGATAAGATGGACGACTATGATCGTTCTGCTATATATGAAGTTATGGAACAACAGACTATATCTATAGCTAAAGCTGGTCATTGTAGTTCAATGTCTGCTAGATCTGCTGTATTAGCGGCAGCAAATCCAGTATCTGGTATTTATGATGTCAAGAAGAGCGTTTTTGCTAATATGAATCTTCCTGCTGCCTTGTTAACTAGATTTGATTTACAATTTCTATTACTTGATCGTCCAGATCGTTCAAAGGATTCTCAATTAGCTGAACATGTCATCGATATCATGAAAAATGGCTCACAATCTGTGATGAGAAACACTTCATCTTCTGCTAAATATGATGTTGTAGATAAGGAGGTAATGAGGGCTTATATATCTTTAGCTAAAGAGTATGAACCAAAAATGTCTCAGGAAATACTTGAACGTGCTGCCGATTGGTATGTAGCAACTAGACAGGCTGAACAACAACAAGAGTTATACAACGACGATAGGTGTAGTTACACTACACCGAGATCTATGCTTGCTATACTACGTATATCACAGGTATGATAAAAATTAACTTATAATTTACCCCATTTAGGCATTGGCTAGATTAAGATTTAGTAATGAGATTATATTGGAGGATTTTGAAGAGGCTATAAGATTAACTGAGCAAATGCGTAATAGTCTTACGGAAGCTCTTAATGAAAGGAGATTAAGAAAGAAATCTAGCCCCACATCTCAAGTTATGTATATATTAAGGTATGAATTAACTATTTTTTACTTATTAACCTCCAAATTATCAGGCATATGAGGGATGGTTTACGTCGATCTGCAGAATGGGATGGCTGGTTATCTATAAATGATGTAGAACAGCAGATATTGGCATCAGGTTTGCGTAAGAAAGATTTAAAGAATACGATTGAAAAATATAAGCAATTAGCTGTATTAGTATTGGGTGCTAATGATACTAAATTAGCATTCCCAGAAGATATTAAATAAATATTAACAAGTCAATATATAGTAATGAAATTATATAGGGTAAAATTCCCCCATTAAATAAAATTGTGGGAATTATCTTCATTATTTAAAATGAGGAATGAAAAATTTTGTAGCGATAAATGGTATAAAATTTCCCCATGAAATTATGTATGAAGTATGTTACAGATGATATTCATTACCATATTTGTCCATTTGTTTGTATTTTAAATTTACAATCAAGGAAGATATCCTTTAATAATATTGGTGTAATTATTTTGTTATTAATTTTTCTTTTATATTTATCATTTACATACCAGATATTTTTGATATTTCTACCATTTATAGTGTTTTTTATGGTTAGATTATAGTCACATAGTTTTGAATTGAAGTCGTTTTCATTTATTATCATATAATACTCTAGATATTTTTCAAGTATATTTAAATCAATATTGAAACCTAGTCTTTTGATGGCAATCAGTAACGATTGAGTTGTTAGTTGTTCATTATCATTGACGTTACCCATCAACTTTAGCAATTTATACATTTGATTGACTAATTCATCCACATTTTCCTTCAAATTATCATCGACTTTATATATGCTCTTTAATAATCTTCTACTAGACATTTATATACCAGAAGGATTGTAATTCAGAATACGTAGAGAGATTGAGTCTATGTCTGGAATAACAGGGGACAACGAAATTTATAGAATATAAAAGTAAATTTATAATATCTAACTTAAATTAAAAATTTATTATAATAATTTTATTTATACTTCTACTTTACATCGCGTAACTTTATTATACATCACTTTGTCTCATCAGGTATCACCTCATTCATGTTTTCACTACATTTTGTATCACTGCGCATCACCGTATCACTCCTTCCAGTCGATATCCGCGCAGATTTATCTCCAGAGTTTTGTACTTCCTTCAACATTTTGTTTCTGGTGCGTGCATCCATGAATTTATTAATGAATATATTTCTTTCATCTTCATTATTGATAGCGATTAGGAATTTATTAGGTTTCGATTGTACATCATTGAAAACACGTTTAACAGATCTAATTAAATCACCAAGTATATTAAATATACCCTCTAATGGTAACGTAGTTTTATAATCCTCACCTAAATACTTCCATGTTTGTATTACAGAATCAAATATCTTATCTCTACGGCACGTTGCCTTATTTATACCGTCCTTACAATCATCTATTATTACATCCAATCTCCTCTTCACCTCAAATAATGGTAACGTACCACATCCAACAACTTCCATAAATAACAACTCTTCATCCGATAAACCAATATATTTCATATCTTCCGATGAAACATCAAACTCTTTTATATTAACAGCAACATCGTTTCCATTTGCCGTTCCACCTGAGGTTACAATCCTACTCTCTTTTCCACTAAGCGTGGTGCCTTCTCTATTTACTTCCCCCTCCGCTTCCCTGAGATCAGCTACGGGTTCCACTTGAGGTCCAGTACTACTCCTCATTCCATCTACACCTACACTTCCGCCAAGATCTCCGGGAGTGGCTATACTCTTTAGAGATAGGTAATTGGAAGAGCTGACGGCAGGACTAACCTCGGATGGAGAAGATGTTGGGTCATTGTTAGGGGTAATATCAAGTGTGACATTATGTTCATTGCAATCGGTGGGTAATGGTTCGTTATCATTATTTCGTTTATATAGATTATTATCACCATGTTTTTTCAATGTATCATGTATTGATTGTGAGAAGTTGATGAGGAAGAGTATTTCATTTCTAATTTCATCTAAAAGTTCATTGATACCATTAGCGGATGTTTTTTCTGCAAGAAGTACATTACTGAGTGATTTATCGAGATTATTAAATGAGATGCTAGGAAATTTAATGGAGAGATTGATGAGTAAATAATGTAAAGATGAGATTTGATTATCAGATGATTTAAAATCTATTAATTTAATAGCAGATGTTATAGTAAATCCTTGTATATGTAATAGATCAATATCACCATGATTAACAAAATTACCATAATGTAATATAGCAGAGAATAATATAGGTAATTGTTGATTGATTTCAATTTCATTACATGAATTTTGAAAAATATTTAATTGTTCATTAATTTTATCTATAATATTGCGATATTGCATCAAAAATTTTAAAATTCTTATTTTATAATTTATTTTTGGTCTTGAAATTAATTTTAAAATATTTTGTTCTATATCTCTAAAATTATTCATTTTATTACCATCTTTTAATTTTATTTTAAATTTATCAATTTCATTATCATTTGGTAATGATATATTAAGCTTATTTAAATTATCAATTGTTATTAATGATGAATCTATATCTAATTTATCTATAGCATTCAATAATTCATCATAATATTCTATATTTGGAAATCTTAATACTATCCCCACATTTTGTGCTCTTTTACCATCTAATATCTCTATATATAATTTCTCCTTCTCTTTATTCTTTAATTCCATCTTCTCATTACCATCATTTATATCAGGTTTCTTATCTCTTCTACCAAATAATTCTTTAACTATACCCATATCAAAATATGATTTATTATCATCTTTATTCATGTTCTCAAATATTGTTCCTTGTACTCTAGTACCTGATATCGTCTTCCAATGCAATTTTATACCTAATGGTGGGGGATTTTTACCCAATTTACTAGACAAAATGTTGGGTACTTGTGGGGGTCTTCCTTTAGCAATGATTGTGGGGGGTAAAGGAGGTGGGGTACCTTTTTTGTAAGGGACAGGTGGTACATTTTTCTTACAAGGTATTGATACATCAACTTTAACTGTAGGCCTTATACTTTCAACCAAAGGAGTATCATCAATTTCTTTATCAACATCCTTAACAATTGAAGTCCTGCCGTCTCCACCTGAGGTCGTCTTGCAGACAGCTTCTCTATTTACTTCCCCCTTCGCTTCCCCGAGATCAGCTACGGGTTCCACTTGAGGTCTAGTACTACTCTTGATTTCATCTACACCTTCTCTTCCGCCACGATCTCTGGGAGTGGCTTTACTCTTTAGAGATATTAAATTAGAAGAGCTCTCTGCAAGAGAAGGAGAGGTGGATTGGACCTCAGGTGGAGAGCTGACTACATTACTAACTTCTGGTTTAACATCATGTGTATGACTTTCAGTAGGCAATGATTCGATCAATATATTCGTTCGTGTCACCTTTGGTGGTGGTATGAGTGTGGTAGGACTAATGATATTTAATTTTGTGCCTGTATGCTGCTGTTGATCATATTTCATGAAATTTAAATCTTTTAATGGTACCATTACATCAGTAAATATTTGATTATCCTTCAATCTCCTATCCATCTCCTTTTCTATTTTTATATCAGTATAACCACGTCCTCCTACATCAAGATCTTCTTCCATCGATAACTCCCCATCTGAAATCTCAATCCCTTCTTCAATTTCCAACAAAGATCCATCTTTTCCCATACAAATACCATCATCAACTCCTTTATTTAGTTCCCCCTTCGCTTCCCTGAGATCAGCTACGGGTAATCCACTTGAGGTTACATCCTTAACCTCGCCACGATCTCCGGGAGTGGCTCTACCCTTCAGGGATAGGTAATTGGAAGAGCTCTCTGCAAGAGGATGACTATACATTCCACTAATTTCAGCGTCTTTCTTCGTTTCTTTCTCAGGCATACGCAAATCGCTTATGGGTTTGAATTCTTCGGTTAGATCAATATTGAGTTCTTTGGTGTGATTTATTAGGAATTCAAGTGCATCACCATATTTATTACATATTTTGAGAGATAATTCACACATTTCATATGATTGACTACATGCATCCATTAATGAATGGACTTGTGCCTCATCTACTTTAACTATATGATTATTAAGGAATGCTTGTATATCAGATTTAGGTGATCTCAATTTGGGTACAGTATTTATACCAATTTCACTGAATTCTACAGGTTCCAGTACTATATTTATCCTACACTGTGGTAAAACTATATAATTTGAATCCCATATATCCAAGTCACATCTCTGTACATCTATATTACCATTTATAAAACACGTATTGAAATTATATGTCGCTGCTAGACGCCTCGATAATTTCCTAGATGATACTACTATTCCAATAACTATATCTCCAAATAAATATACGTTCCGTTCCATACCATCTTTGCCCCTCGTATAATCCAATGTTACATAATCATAACCACCCACACCAAATATTCTATCACTATCGTATCTATACTCATCCAATCCCGTAGGTCTTCCACCGGTGGTCCTACCGTCAGCCCTTCCTTTTAGTTGTCCCTCCGCTTCCCTGAGATCAGCTGCGGGTTCCACTTGAGGTCCAATGACTATACCCTCTCCACTGCCACGATCTCCGGGAGTGGCTTTACCCATTTGGGATAGGTAATTGGAAGAGCTGTCTGCAAGACCTACGGTGGAGGCGAGTGGAACAGTACTATGAATATAAGTTGGACCTTTAGTGGAAGAAGGTTCACTCGATGCCTTCGCTCGTGCGACTTTGGAATGAGTCACGATATCATGTACAATAAGCCTATAATCTTCATGGCAGGATAATAATTGTACATTATCATGTAAATCTCCACAACATTTACATTTATCGAATAGGATAGGGTTATATTTCCTGCAGGATTTTTTGGCGGTAATGATGTTATTTAAATCTTCATTTGATATTGGTATATCAACATTGTAAACTTCGATTGAGAAGTCCATTCCGGGTATGAAAGTATTTATGAAATTGATGTATTTCAGCCGATAACACTTAATATCTAAGACTTTATTTGTATTGTATAGACTATTATAATATGATAAATATCTCTTGTATGATGATGGCCAGGATGACATTGGTATTAACTTTGGTACATTCTCTAGCTCATTACGATTAATATACGTGTACATGTCGTCATTTTTAAATCTGCAACTATTCCTCCAGTCAAATGACGTTAGAATTATATTTTCTATATTAAATATATTTGAATTTTTATTAGTTGACAATGTTATACATGAAAATATTAAAAGTACGTTGAAATTTAACATAGGATAATTCAATATTGCATGATTCCCCTTGTCATGGAAGTCCAACCAAAATAATATACTTGATACGCATGACAAAATATAAATCAATGATGGTAACCCTCTGCTATTCATTGGATATTCTACTATTTGACGGCTGAAAATGTCATAATACTCTGATGATAATTTAAGGTTATTTGATGACAAATCCCATACTGTAAATTTCTGATATAATAATGTGTCATAATCACAACCAAAATTGTCCAAATCATACATCAATCTGCCAACCGTCACCAATCTCCTCTTGTCTAAACATTTATCGTCAACTAATTTTAGAATGTATTCTATATTTGAGTAGACATTGTTGTAAAAGGATGATAAAAACAATGTAGATATATCATTGTCATCTTTAAAATATTCATGGCATAATCTCTCAAATATCTTCAAGAATCCTATTATTTGACTCACATTATTGCGGACACTCTTTATCTTTGTAGGTAATCTCCATGGTGATCTCATTGCTATCACCCTTGTCCCAAACGTATGCAATAACGGTGGTATTATCTCATTTATGCTGTTCACTATTCTTAACCTACTATTATTCACTATGAAGTTGCTAGCTGATGAAGGATAAATAAGATTAGGGTCTCTGTTATTTCCTGGTGAATGATGAATGAAATTTGGATCATTAAATTTAGGGGGATGGAGGTTGATGTCTGAACTACTAAGATTTAACGTGGTATCTTTTGATCTTGGTACATGAACTTCATCATTACCTCTAGACGTTGGAGTAATGTCCATTAGCCTAGATATTGGAGTAGGTTCACGGCATCCACCAGACATAAGAAATCCATCACCCGGAATAGGTGTTATCGCATGATGGATATTTCTCACAGATGGTGGAGTGATATCACCTCTCCTAGGAATAGAATAATCATCATGGTACCTGGGAGGAGTTAAAAGACCATTGTAAAGGTTAGCGGCAGGATAATTGAGGCTATGATTATATTTATACCTTTCAATAGGTGATGTACCAGACGATGAAGGTAAATAGACAAATTTTTTATTACCAGATATTGCTTTAATATTATCATCTAATATATTTGCCCTAATAGATTCATTAACAAAGCCTTTAGGTATAAATCTATTAGTACTACCACCATTATCATCCTTTGAACATTTGTGTCTATTAAAATTCAATTCCATTTATATATACAGCACTAACATTTATAAAAATTAACTGTAACATGATTAATTATTCAATATCTATATAATTAATGTGTGGATATCATCAATATATAGCATCGACGTAATCACTCCACACATTACTCTAATTATGGACCATTATCATGTATCTATTCATAAAATTACGATATTAATAAGATACGTTACATATAAGATCTAAATTTTCAGTAAACTGATTCACAAGGTCGTGAGTGTCTCTTCCTACCCATTTCCACACGAGAACATTCCTTTGTCTTGCAGATATCTTCTCTATTTATTTCCCCTTCCAGCTCCCTAGATCTTTTTCATGTAATCCACTTGAGGTCCATCATACCCACTCGCCGTGGCGGCCTTCTCTATTTATCTCTCCCTCCGCTTCCCTGAGATCAGCTACGGGTAATCCACTTGAGGTCCAATTACTATACTTAGGCCACGATCTCTGGGAGTGGCTTTACTCTTTAGAGATAGATAATTGGAAGAGCTGACGGCAGGACTAAGAGAGTTGTATTGGAAGACAAGGTCGTACTAATCTTCGACGGAACAGATATTAATTATTTTGGCTTATTCCCGGTTAATGATTTCAACTTTAAATTTACTTGAAATGTGATTTGAGGGATTTATAAAGTTGTCATTATGTTTGGAGCAATTGATGAATTTCGTATCGATGTTTGCGTGTAGAAATATCATACCGTTTACGACTATGACGGGTACATGTAATACCATAAAGGTATTGTCTACTAACATTAGATCCTTATCTACTTCTTTATTAATTATGAAATTGACAGTACCTGTAGGATCACCGGCTAAATACAAATTGAAATGATTCCTATAATATCCATTTAGTATATTCAGATCTTTATTACTTTCAAACTGTAAAACTATATTTATTACTCTGTTCATATAATTAGGTATCGATTTATAATTGCATTTCAGCTGCAATATCGATGGTATTTCGGCCACTGTCTTAAACTCATTCTTCAATAGCTCAAAATCCGACTTCAATTCCAATGCCTTCAATAATAACAATTCTGTACCCTCATAATATTTGATGTTCATTTTACCAATGTATTCTCATCTTGAGGGAGATTGATACGTTTTCAACTGAAGAATATCATAATGTGTAATGTGTAAGGTACATCATATCATCCCATTACATCATCCCATTATAAATGTATAATATTGTCTTTTATACCTCTAAAAATGTCTATGTTATTAAAAAGGTGCATTTCACTTAATTCTTCTTCTAGATTTGTTTCTACATCATGTAAATCTATCGATACGTAAGTTTCGTTGTATGTTTTAGAGCTAATATATACTTAGATTGAGGTATAATAATGACAACTTAATCCATTTAACTACAAGAGTAATGGATTTATCGCAAAATGTAATAGAGGTTGATAGTAATCGTATAAAAAATTTGTTACATGACTATGACATCAATAATGATTACAAGAGTTATTTAAATGATAAATTATACAAATTTAAAGATGATATATTGAATATGGTTATTACAGATAATCCAATGATTAATAATGTTACAAAGTACATATTGTCATCATCGTCCAAATTGTTCAGACCAAAATTAGGTCTGCTGATCAGTAGTTTATTAAATGATCTACATGGTACTAATATTAATGATAATAACATATTGAAGTTATTATTAACATATGAAACTGTACATGTTGGTAGTTTGATACATGATGATGTACTTGATGATGCATTAACCAGAAGAAATCTAACTTGTACTCATAAGCATATAGGTATTAAAGCTGCTATACTTATAGGCGATTTAATGTTATCAAGAGCATGTCATAACGCTGTATTATTAGATTCTACACCAGTGAATATAAGATTGTCTATCACACTCGACAATCTCATAAATGTAACTTTAACATTACAATTTATATAATTTACAGGGAGAATTAACAAATGTTACTCATAATCATTCAATAGAAGATACTTTAAAACTTTATCTCAAAAAAATCTTCCTAAAAACAGCATCACTCGTCGCCGAATGCTGCGCATCTATCGCCACTCTACGTACGTTTTTCAAAGAAGTCAACTGAGGTTACATCACCGTCTTCCACTCGCCTCCATCCAAGGTCCAATCCGCCTCTCTTCATCCTGCCGTCAGCTCTTCTATTTAGTTCCCCCTCCGCTTCCCATAGATCAGCTGCGGGTTTTCCACTTGAGGTCAGTCCTTACCGGTAGACAAATACCGAGGATGATCTACGGGAATCCGAGGGGAAGTAAATGGAAGAGCTGTCTGCAGGACAAGGAGAGGAAGGATTGGACATCATAGTAGTAGTCTTTTTAATTCTATAAATATAAATATTGTAGATGGTTGTGATGAAGAATTGATACAAAAGTGTTATAATATGGGTGTTCATATAGGGATGTCATTTCAGATATGTGATGATTTATTGGATTATTCATCTGAATCTAGTTTATTGGGTAAACCTGTATTGAATGATTTGACATCTGTATGTTGTTGATATTGATATACCTATTAAATATATAGGGTTTAATAACATTACCATTAATATATTCAACAATAGATTATGATAATATTAAAAAATATTTATATGATTTAGATAATGCAGATAAAGATATTATTATGAATTTTGTTAAAAGTAGTACATCTTTTGATAGATGTAAATATGCTATTCTATTACACATTGAACAATTAATCATCATTATACAAGAATTATTCAATCATCAAATACCCAACTCATCAAAATCACTAATAAAATATGTATTAGAAACCGTAACCAGAACTTGTGGTTGATAATCTCTTTACACATACATTACAATAACGAATCTATGAAATATCCTTACTACCACAGATATCACTACCTTCTCCACCTGAGGTCCATCTTTCCCATTGCATGGAGCTCTTTTAATTACCTATCTCTAAAGAGTAGAGCCACTCACAGAGATCGTGGCGGAAGTACAGTCATGGACCTCAAGTGGAATACCTGGAAGCGATCTACGGGAGCTGGAAGGGGAGATAAATAGAAGAGCTGTCTGCAAGACGAACTCGAGTGGAGAGCTGTCTGAGGACAAGAAAATAACCCCATGTTAATTATGAATATTATATTAGTGTTTTGGCATTATTGGTACGGAGATATCTGTTCCTGCGATTTTTCTTGATTTGTATGGTCTTGGTGTTTTTTCTAGTTTGCGATGTTCAAATTCCCATCCAGATGAATTGTTAGATATGGGACAGAATGGATTTGATTGTCTTTTATATGGTACAATATTAGGTGTAGCATTACGTAAGAATATTTTATTGACATTAATTTTATCATTAACACATTCAGTTAAATTCTTAAAAATAGTATCAATTTCTATAATTAAAATATAATAATTATTGTCTTTTAAAATACCTTTTTGTTGTCTCATTATAGATGTCTTTGCCACCTTTCTCATATAATATTTATAATGCCAATCGGTAACATTCCACATCAAATTATCTATAAAAGGATGATAACCATTTTTACCTAATTTTGTACGTCTAGTATATAAACCTTCCCTTAAAAATCTATAAGCCATTTATAATATTGTATCATCATATATAGACATAGTTACCACGATATATTACCACACATTGTCGACAGTAATGTTGGTATAGACAATTATTTTTCTATTTAAATAATGTAGACTTTGTAAAGTAGTATAATAATTTAATAAATTTATCTTAAACATGGATAATATGTTAGCGGATTTCTCCATACTTTGGAGAAAGGTAGGAATGCTCAACGATTTTTCAAAAATATTAATACCTGATTACGATTTTAATAAGACAACATATACTCAATATATTAATGATATGCATCATCGAAATAATATAAATAATGATACTGTAAGCAAATAAGGTTTCATTTTATCTGCAAATGATGTATCGAAGATCGTCCACACTAGATCAATCGTATTGCGGAGAGTTCTCCACCTGAGGTCACAGCCTTGTCTTCCACTAGGCGTGGAGTCTCTCCACTTGGGGTCCATCCTGCCGTCAGCTCTTCTAATTACCTATCTCTAAAGAGTATAGCCACTCCCGGAGATCGTGGCGGAAGTATAGTCACTGGACCTCAAGTGGAATACCTGGAAGCGATCTCTGGGAGCTGGAAGGGGAAGTAAATAAGGAAGCCTCCACGGCTAGTGGAAGAAGAGTAGGATTGGGCCTCGACTGGAGAGATGTCTTCTAGATGATTGATCGATTACGGAATAATACAATTTATAACTAGTGTTTCTAGATTTATACTTTACATTTTTTCTATAGCCTATTGACGAGATTTATACACAATTTAATGAGGATGAGGTTATTAATAAATTAAAAACACTTGAAAATCATTGGAATAAGTATGTTATGATTCTTATATTAAGTATTTCATTAAATTTTATCTAATTAGGATACTTTATGATGTTGATGAGGACTTATCATCTCTTTTAGCTAAACACGAGACATTAATAAGAGATATGAGTGAATTAACGATTAAAGATGTTACATTACAAAGGAATTTTAAAAGCATAAACCAAAATTTTAATAATCTCACACTTAATAAATCACTACTCAAGGTATCTTTTATTAACTCATTTTTATAGAAGATTATTCCTTTCCATTACATATACCCGAGGTTATAACCTCTTCTTCCACTAGACGTTCCACTTGAGGTCTTTCCACTAGGCGTGGTGCCTCTTCTATTTACTTCCCCCTCCGCTTCCCTGAGATCAGCTGCGGGTAGTCCACTTGAGGTCAAAAATTCCTAAATTTCACTAACTTCATTTTTACCTCCAAAATTTGAAGGAAAATTTGAATTTCTGGGGAAACTACTGAAGATTGTGGAATGACTATTGAACGAATTTCTGATGTTAATACTTCATTGAAAAGGATTTTGATGATTGTATTGAGTTTACTTAACATCACTTAATTCCAGTTTATATTCATTGAGTTATCCGAACAAACACAGATTACACCACTTTAGACGTATCTCGTCGAGATTAGGTTTATAACATCAAGTGGAACCCGTAGCTGATCTCAGGGAAGCGAAGGGATAAGTAAATAGGAGAGCTGTCTGCAGGACCTACAGTGGAATGGCGAGTGGAAGAGGAGGTGTAGTAGATTATAGATATGGTTAATATGAATATATAGGACAAGATATATCAATTGGAGGAGATGTATAGTAATTATAGTAATTATGTTTGTAATGAACGTGAATTGGATGAATTGGAGGGTAATAATGAAATTATATCGATGGATGATGGTTTAGATTACATTAGAGATATTGGTATTAAATTGACAACAATGTTACGTTCTATAGATAATTCATTATTATTTTTCAATTTACATAATGATTATTATGAATCTGATGAATATATTTATAAATATGAGGTACAAAAAAATAGAATTTATACAATAATAAAATCTATTTTTATACAATTATATACAATTATTAATAATAATATACAATCAACAAATAATATTTCAATATCTGAAATTTATAACAAGCATAATAAAATAGGTAATTCTATTAAATATCTTTTGGATTATTATACCGATAATATAAATGATAATGATGAATTATTACAATTACAAATGTATTATATCACTAATCGCATTAAAATAATTAATCAAATCATACAACAACAAAATAATATCAACAATATACAAAATATCGTACAATTATATAATAACATCACAAATCTTGAAATCATCACATACCATCATACCTTCCCAGAAAAAACATCACAGGTATATTTAAGCTAACGAACTCTAAGGGGCCATATTATTGAAGTATTCTATGCTCCACCCTAGGTCCAATCCTCTACACATTATAGTACACCCTCTCTTCGTCCTGCAGACAGCTCTTCTATTTACCTCCCCCTCCGCTTCCCTGAGATCAGCTACGGGTTAATGACATAAGCATTTTTAAACAACTGGAGGGGGATAATTTGGATTGACTAGGAAAAATGGGAGGAAAATGGTAGGAATAAAAACATGGATTTTTGGTGATAAAAAAACCCCTAATAGTGATATATCTAACGATGTTCGTAAGGCCCATGGTAGAGCATCAATGTTTTTTGCCGGTTTCATCATGTTGACTCCTCACAGAATTGCCATGACTTGTGCTCCACATATATTAAAGCGTTATCACTTGCCACCTGATGTTGTCCCCCTTTTTATTTATAAGATCCACGCTCCAATGGAGCTCAGTGGTTTAATAGGTCAATTAATAGCTAACATAATTTTATGGATATGCAGATATTCTAATGCTGATAGAAGGATATTTAGAGGTTTCTCTATTGGTTTTACTTGGCTAATGTTCTTTTCAGGCGTCTTATCATTTATTTTGTTATATTCTGGTAGTGACTATGGGTACTTTAACTACTTTTTCTGGAGTATTATTTTAATGACTTTGACTAATGGATTATATTGTGCTTCCGCTTTTAAATTAGAGGGTATCATTGCTTCAATGTATGGAGCTGGAATTCCGTCATCCGGGTTCTTCACGTTTTTCCTACATAAATTTTGTAAATTGAAATCCAAGAGGGACGGTTGGACTGATTTTGATCGTAATATTTTATTAATACAATATTGGGTTACTGTAATAACTCTATTTATATCTTCAACCATATGGACAGTTGACATAGGCATCGATATATGGGATACACAACCAACAGCCTATCCTAATACCACTGTTCCAAATAAACCTGCTATTGATTTCGGTACATTTAATTCTGAAGGTAAAGAACTGAATGATACTGATTTAGAACCTCGTACTAAAGGTATTCATCAACTTTTTGAGAAAAGAGAACTTACATCATCCTCAAATGCTGGTGATGATACTGGTCATGCTGCGGATTGGTCTCCTATATTCATGTTAGCTACATCTCTGGGTTCCGTATATTTTTTCTATCCTTCCATAAGTCCATATCAACTGGTAGATTCTGATGTTGGTAAGAAGATCGATTTATGGGTTCAATTTACAGCTGCGATTCCAAACTTCGGTGTCGCTATATTGGATATTATTGATAGTGAGAGCTCTGGTAGTAATTGTGGACCCAGTGGAAAACATTGGGACGATGGTAATCCTAGTCCGCCTAGAGGTTTTTGGCGGTGTCACCTTTTCTGGTTGGCGGTTATACCATACCTTTTGTGCATTTACATCTTTCTCTCATTGATGCATTTTCCTGACGGATTTATTTCTAGAATTATAAATGGTAACCCTATTGTTATTGGACTCATTGGTAATACCTTCAATTTCTTCCAGGAATGCTTAGAATCCATAGGATTTGCGGGAGCGGGATCACAAGGGACTAAGAAAATTGGAGCAAATGATTTTCAAAATGATTTTAATGACGATATTGCCGCATTCAATGTCTTGTTTACATATGTTTTTATGATAATATCCATGGTTATCCGGGATTTACTAATGAGAGAATATATGGACTCATTTTTCTGATTGAAACATCTCTCACATATGTATTATCTGCACGCCTACGGAAGAACGAAAGACCATAGCTGATCTCAGGGAAGCGGAGGGGAAGTAAATAGAGAAGCTGTCTGCAAGACGAAGAGAAGGTATGGAGATGGAGATGTGATTGGACCTAGAGTGCAAGCTGACGGCAGGACAACTACATTTAGTAATTTTCAATGTTATTTATTCATTTTCATTTCTATAGGAAGCGTTATGTGCGATGGTATCTAATATATCATATTATTTTTTGGAGGCGTGTAAAGGTTGTATTAAAAATATAAAAAATCGTGATGAAATTTATCAATCATTAGATTCTATTGATAAAGATCTTATCAAATATATAGAAAACTCAAAATATACTACCATTTTACAACCACTACTAATACATTCACAAAGTGTATATCAAGTAAGTTAATTTATAACATTCCTTCCTTTCTATCCTCAACACTCTTGTCTTACACTTGCCTCCACTTGAGGTCTTTCCCACTCGCCGTGGAGGCTTCTCTATTTATTTCCCCCTCAAACTCCCATAGATCGTTTTCGGGTAGTCCACTTGAGGTCCAATCAGTATCTTCATTTTGCCTGCAAAATTTGAAGGTAAATCTGAATTTCTGGGGAAACCCGTGGCAATATCTCAATGACCATTGAATGTATTTATGATGTCAATACTTCATTTAAAAGGAATTTGATGATTGTATCCAATATTATCATCCTCACTTCATTCCAATTTATATCCATTGAGATATCCGATGAAACATAGAAACTGTCACTTTAGTCTTATCTCGGCGAGATTAGTACTGGACCTCAAGTGGAAGTGGAACCTGGAAGCGATCTACGGGAGCTGGAAGGGGAAGTAAATGGAAGAGCTGACGGCAGACATCAAGTGGAGGTGAGTGGAATATAGGTTGTAATGAAATGATGAAATATGATGATTGATATTTGTTTTTTATAGACAATAGAGCAAATGTTGATTAAGGAGATTCAAATTGATATTATGAGAATGATTAAGAAGTATAATAGGAACGAATATTTGGAGATTTATAAATCTGATAATTTATTGGGTGATGGTGATTCTATAGAGAATGAGAATTTGGAATTTTTCTATCCACCTGTGATATCATCTATAGAAATTATAAATAAAAATTATAATTATTTATCAAATGATAATAAAATAAGTTTGTTTTTATTATTTTTTTTTAAAATTTCAATTCTTTACTATTAGAAATTTCAATTGAAATATTGAATTCATTAAGAGTACAAATATACGATTTTCAATATTTAATACGGAAATTAACAAATCTTAGTAAAATATTTAAGAAAATTAATGAAGACATTTTTATAATTAGAAATTTATCACATATTTTATATAAAATTAAATTTTTAAATCAATTACAACCTTATAAAACATTTATAAATATTTTAAATGACTCAAAAATATCTCTTAATGCCAATATCATTAATATCTTCACCGATGACTTCAATAAATTCACACATAAACAAAAAGAACATAATGGTATGTTTATCACTATAGGAAACAACATAATACGTACTCCAATTGAGGTCCAATGACTATCTTCTACACATTGTGTTCCACCTGAGGTTACCACCTCCTCTCTTCGTCCTGTAGACGGCTTTTTTAATTATCTATCTCTAAAGAGTATAGCCACTCCCGGAGATCGTGGCATAGGTGATGGTAATGATAGAAGTATATTTAAGGATGTAACCTCAAGTGGAAGTGGAACCCGTAGCTGATCTCAGGGAAGCGGAGGGACAACTAAATAAGAAGGCCTCCACGGCGAGTGGAAAGGACTAATCTCTGTTGAATATCTGAAGGACAAATTATTACTTTAAATTATCGGAGAGTGATAATTTGGAATAAAGAAAATGGAGATAATGATATTGTTACAAAAATGGGTAACCCTAAAGATAATGTAGCTAAGGCTGCTATGTTTTTGGCAGGATTCATTATGCTCACGCCGCATCGTATCGCAATGTTATGTTCCAATCACGTCATTAAACGTTTCCATTTACCTCCTAGTGTCGTTAGTCTGTTTGTATATAAAATACATAACCCAATGGAACTTTCAAGTTTAATTACTACAATTTTGGTTAATTTAATATCATGGATGAATGATGCTACCTTTAAAGCTAAGGCTATTAATAGGATATTATCAATCTTAGGTGCATGGTTGATGTTTATATCGTCAATCATATCTTATAGGATCTTCATATCAGGTGGTGACTTTGGACGCTTCGATGATTTCTATTGGAGTGTTATTTTCATGACTCTAACGAATGGATTTTATTCAAATTTAACCTTTGGTGTTAACTTCAATTCATCTTTATATGGAGCTGGTCTACCGTCATCTGGATTTGTAACTTTTTTAATTCATTATTTCTATAAATTGTTGTATAATATATATTACTGGGAGGATTATGATTATACACTTGTTATTGTCCAATACTGGTTTTCTATAATTTCACTCTTCATAAACGCAGCAATATGGACCGCAGACCAAGTCCTACAGTTGATACCACCTGAAAAACCAGAATCACCTACAATTTCTGCAACCGCTAGTAATAATAATGTTGACATAGATATTGAACAGAAGAAGGATTATACAAGTGGTTCAGGCAACAGTGCAGAAGATGTTACAGTGTTGACATTTTCAGCTAATCCCAATATAAGCTTTACCTGTTACACTCACCATTTGACGAGTAAGAATAGGATGGATGGAACAGTTACACTTAAAAAAGGAACTACTAGTCTTACTAAAGATAGTGGTGGTAATATCACTGCTAATAATGTTTATTATGTCAACGTATATTACTTCGCAGATGTACCAATATTGATATGCGTAGCGAAATATGGTAGTGGTAATAAGGAATATAACTATTATAAACCTGAAGTTCCCATTTTCAATCCATATGATGTTACAACTAAATGGAAATTAGAACCCAACATTACTGATGCTCCTCGTATAAATAATGATAAACTTAAAACTGAACTGATTAGATTAACATTAAAATTGGCTGGAATACTTTTTCTTGTAATGATTTCTATTATCATTGGATCTGTCATCATCGGAGTAATAATTTCTAAAATCTCATCTAAAATCTTGGGTGTTTCAGTAGGATTAATAGCATACACCGCTGTTACTATACGTTTAAGTCATAATACAGGTATAGGTGAATTATTTAAAGTTCCTGGACATTGGTCCCCCATTCTAATGTTGGGTGTTTCCATGGGTACCGTATACGCCTTCTACCCTTCTATTTCTCCATATTCATTGGTCGACCCAGATTCTGGTAATACAATCGATTTATGGATTCAATTTTCTTCGACTATCCCTACTTATCTTATTGCTGTCATGGATATACTGTTGAAGGTGGTGATAAATTAAAAGGTCCCGGTGGTATGGGTCCAGGGAATTATGGTCCGAAGGTAAATAATGACGGAGATGATGACGGTGCAGCAGCGGCTAAAACAATTTTAACTAATGGGAATACTTCACTAGATAATGCTTCTGCTTGGAAGACTGGTAGTTGGGGTACTTATAAAACTACTATTACTGGTGCACTTGATCAAGTTAGCGGCGCAACAGATGCTGTCCTAGCTCAATCCAAAGCCACTGCAGCTACAAGTTCTATCAATACAGCTATAAATGATCTTAATTCTACTGCTGCCGCAACTACAGCCAAAGATATACTTAATGAGGCGATAAAGAAACTTGCCGGTATTGGTAATCATAAAACTCCTGATAAACCAGCCAATTCTAAGAATTGGAATATTTATGGTCAAAGGAACTTCTGGCACTATCAATGGATATTTGCAATACCTTACATCCTATGCATCCATATATTTATTAGAACACTTCATTTCCCCGAAGGTTTAATTGGTCGTTATGTAAAAGATAATATTTGGGTGGCTGGTGTTGTTGGTAATATGTTCAATTTTGTTGAAGAGTGGTTAGAGGCCATTGGATTTTCTGGTGGTGGAAAACAAGGTGATGGTTTCAATGGCGCTGTATCATCATTTAATGTCCTTTTCATGTTAACAACTGTAAATATATCCATGTTTACCATAAACAATCCAAAATATCCTTCAATGGTTATCATTAATTGAATATTTTATCTCAAAATTGTACCCTATTAAAACTTGTGACTCAGTAATATCACCCGCAGCTGATCTCTGGGAAGCGAAGGGGGAAGTAAATAGAGGAGCTGTCTGCAAGACGACCTCAGGTGGAAAGGAGAGTAGTATTGGACCTCAGTTGGAAGAAATGAGATTATAGACTTCAAATGATATTAATAATTAATTTCTATAGAGCAGCAATATATAATTCATAAGGAGTTATTATTGAAGGGTATGTTTAATAGGATGCCTAATTTATTGGGTATATTAAAATGGCAATTGAGATATGAAGATTATAATAATATGATTAATTGTATTTATAAAGGTATAAATGATGTTATTAATCGTTATAATATTAAATTTAATTTAAAAATTGATGAAATTTCACATAAATATAATGAAAATAATAAAATTAGAAAATTATTATTACAATTTTAATTTATTTAAAATGCATTCACTAATTCTCTAGGTATCTTAAAACAATATACACCCTCATCCGATGTAAATGATATTATATCCTCATGATTTATTATCGTATACGGCCAACCTATATATATTTTTATATATAACCGATGTATTGGACTCCACATGAGGTTACATTCCTGCCGTTAGCTTCTCCACATGAGGTCGTCCTGCCGTCAGCTTCTCTATTTACTTCCCCTTCCAGCTCCCGTAGATCGCTTCCAGGTATTCCACTTCCACTTGAGGTCTTATACCCTTCACCTCTATCATCGCCACGATCTCCGGGAGTGGCATTACCGTTTACGGGGAGGTAAATAGAAGAGGGCTCCACGCCGAGTGGAACAGTGGTTGTAACCTCAGGTGGAGAGTTGACGATAGGACGACATACGGTGACAATAATTGGTCATCATGGTGCTTTTGTATTGATTGATATGTTAATACTTACCGAGTTCAAATGTAGCCGGCGATAGTGAGATTTTATAAAATGTTTCTAATGTTTGTGAATTTAGAAATAATGCATGGGAACTTTTCGTCATTACAATTAAAAAATCCGAATACCCACAACATAAATTTACAATATCTACATTCATACTCCTCGTTAATACCTATTATAATAATATTAAGTAAATGTATTTTAATCCATCAATACGTTTCACTTAACTACAACCTTGTCCGCCACTTGCCGTGGAGGCTCTTCTATTTACCTCCCCCTCCGCTTCCCTGAGATCAGCTGCGGGTTCTCCACTTGAGGTCCAATCACTAACCTCTAACCGCCACGATCTCCGGGAGTGGCATCACCCTTTAGGGATAGGTAATTAGAAGAGGCCTCCACGGCGAGTGGACGAGGTGAAGGCAATTATTGGACCTCGAGTGGAGTGGATAGTAATGTTGGATATAAACTTACGGGTAGATTTGATTCATAAATTTTATAAATGTTAATATTGACAAGATCAGATACAACAACAAGTTTATCAGAGCCCTATTATTAAATAATTCAAATTTATAATCAAACATACCCAAAATTTACCATGAGTTACAAGCCTAACACTCTTTGGCATCGTCACTGTAAAAATCAACCTATAAATTTATAATATTATATCAACAATTAAACATAAATCCATTAACACCACTAAATGGAGCTCTCCACCTGAGGTCTTTCCACTCGCCGTGGGGGCCTTCTCTATTTAACTCCCCCTCCGCTTCCCTGAGATCAGCTACGGGTTCCACCTGAGGTCTAGTACTCATCACTCCACCTTGTACCAGATACGAATCATGGGGTTTATTATCATTATGAGGTTTTTTATCCCTACATTCCCCCACTGCCCCATATTTTCCACTTGAGGTTACATTCCCTACCTTCCTACTATCTTCTTCTTTACCTTCCATTTTTTCGTCTTGCAGACAGCTTCCTTTATTTACCTTACCCTCCGCTTCCCTGAGATCAGCTACGGGTTTATCGCCATGATCTCCGGGAGTGGCTCTACTCTTTAGAGAGAGGTAATTAGAAGAGGCTTCCACGGCGAGTGGAAGAGGTGAAGGCAATGATTGGACCTCGAGTGGAGTGGAAGGAGAGTAGGATTGGTCCTCAGATGTAGAAGCATCGATGGCAGGATGGACATCGTATGGATATGAAACATACTTATTTTGTAGTGTATGATTATCGAGTAGGAATATGAAGATGGTATATGTTTTATGATTGAGATGATAGCAAACGATCATTGTTCCATTAAAATCGAGTAGATTTGATGGATAGAGTCTAGAGAATGTAACAGATTGTTTATTATAGACAGGATCTACAATTGATGAACCTCTAATTGATTCAATAAGTATTTTATAATCAGCAAATAAGACTTGTTTATATTCTGAACTTCTAGATATTAGTAATCTGTATTCTTCTTCAATTTTATATTCATCAATATTAAAAGTACAAAATGAACTTGTACCAATCATACAGTATAGTAATCTTTTAAATATAAAAACAGCATATATAGGTTCATCTGAAAATGATGCAAATACTGTATAACGTCCAGGCAATATCTCATGCAATTTAGGACCAATTTTTGTACGCTTATTATGACGAAAATATCTCAATAATCTACCACAAAATGATAAATCCTCATCCTCATCATCAACAAATATATCCAATACAGTATCTTTCATACCCATATTCGCCACTACTTCACCACTCGACATTCCACCTGAGGTTGTCTTGCAGACAGCTCCTTTATTTACTTCCCCCTCCGCTTCCCGTAGATCAGCTGCGGGTTCCACTCGAGGTTCAATCATTACCTTCTCTTCCACTAGGCGTGGTGCCTCTTCTTTTATTTCTCCCTTCGCTTCCCTGAGATCAGCTACGGGATTATCGCCACGATCTCCGGGAGTGGCATTACCGTCTACGGGGAGTGAATTGGAAGAGCTGACGGCAGGACTGACCTCAGGTGGAGAGCTGTCTGTAAGACCAACTTCAGGTGGACAATGTTGAGATGTTGAGGGACTTTTGGTGGTGGTTTCTTTGACATTGACTACAGGTTTTAATTCAGTTCGAGTATGGTTGATTGTTGTAGTTCCTGAACTTCTATCAGTGTTAGATTCACCAGATATAGATGATTTTTCATGTATTGTAGTAAGTTTATACGATTTATCCGATGAAATTAGATCATTTTTATCTAACTTATTATTATATTTCGATTTATCATCCAATATCAGTGTTAAAGTTGGACATTCGAACAAATATGCCGATACCCTACCAAGAGCTGTACCAACTACTATACCATCAGCTCCTATCCAATGCGATAATACAGGATCACCCATTTGTGATTCCAATACCCTATATATTGGAATAGGAGATCTAGATAGTAGTTCCACAGCCCTGGATATCTCTACTCTATATACACCCTCATCCATTATTAATACAAAATAAAATTATATTTAATATGACATTATTAAAAATTTATACATTATAAACATATATATATGAAACAGCAAATATGTTTTTGCATCTCCTTTATCCTGTTAGACATAGATACGCTACTGTACTTTTTTCCACAAAGGCTCAAAATTCACAAATTAAAAACGTTACAGAAACAAATATATTAATTTACAATCATATATTAATAAAATTTTAAAAAAATCTATGAATTTCTATATAGAAGGATCTAGGTACTAAAATTACATCCGATCCACCATAAAACGACTACCCACTTATAGACCCATATATATGAAGGAAATTAGAAGATATCATGTATACATTTGAGTCTAGTACCAAAAACTATACCTAAGTCATTCTAATTTACACTTCAACCGCTATACTCCTTCATTCATTTGAAAACTATTAAACGGATCTAGAACCAACTTCCAGACTTCAATATTACATAATTTGCTTTTTATTAAGCGTATTTTGGCGTTTGCTTATGATAGAGTTAGAGCTGGAGAGTTTATTTTACAGATGGGGGACTGTATATTGTTCTGGGATTCCTGAGTACTTTTAGTTAATTTAGCACATAAATGACTTATAAATATTATATTATATTAAATGACTGTTAAATCTGATCGTATAGTTGATTATGTAGACGAACCTCCATCAAATGTACGTTTATTCACTTAGATTAATCACTGATTACAATAGCTATTGAATGATGCGGATTTATACCCATCTGGTATCAAATCTCCTCCAGCATGGAATGTATTAAAGGAACATTTACGTTTACAAGGTCGTGTGGAGAAATCTACGGTTATAGGCTTAATAAAGAGAGCTAGTACAATATTTAGTAATGAGCCAAATGTGTTAATGTTAGATGATCCAATTAATATAATTGGTGATATTCATGGTCAATTTTATGATTTATTAAATATAATTAAGTTAATTGGATGTCCTTCTGAGAATAAGTATTTATTTTTAGGTGATTATTTAGATCGTGGTAGTTTTAGTGTAGAGGTATTATTATTATTATATTCATTGAAAATTAATTATCCTGATACATTTTTAATGTTAAGAGGTAATCATGAATGTAGACAGATGACAACATTTTTTAATTTTAAGAAGGAATGTATAGTAAAATATGATTTAGATGTTTATGATGAATTTATTTTATCATTTGAAAATTTACCTATTGCTGCTGTTATAAATAAACGTTATTTTGCTTTACATGGTGGTATATCACCTGAATTATCATATATTGAACATATAAATTTTATTAATAGAAAAATTGAACCACCAATACAAGGTATTTTATGTGATTTATTATGGGCTGATCCATATAATAATACTAATCATAAACCAGAAATTAATAGACAAGAATCTAATGTTCATTTTTATCAACGTACATCACCACATACTCCAGACCAATCACATTTACACAAAACACAATCCAACTCTTTTACCACTCCACTCGAGGTCCAATCCACATCTTCTTCTCCTGCAGAGAGCTCTTCTAATTACCTCCCCGTAAACGGTAATGCCACTCCCGGAGATCGTGGCGATGATAGAGGTGAAGAGTATAAGACCTCAAGTGGAAGTGGAAAACCCGAGAACGATCTACGGGAGTTTGAGGGGGAACTAAATAGGAAGGCCTCCACGGCTAGTGGAAAGACCTCAAGTGGAGAAGCTGACGGCAGGACCTACGGTGGCGGCGAGTGGAAAAGTGAAGACATTGATATATCACGTGTATATGATAATCATATTGATAATGATAATTCTTCTTGTATAGAGACATGTGGTGGTTGTATAACTAGTACTACAATAGGTAATGGTATGAATATGTTATTTAATAATGGATTATCTAGTAATAAATTTTTACCTAATAGATTACGTGGTTGTAGTTGGACATATGGATATGATGTTGTAGATGAATTTTTAATAAAAAATAAATTATTATGTATAATAAGAGGACATGAAGCACAATTAGATGGTTATAAAATGCAATTTTATGATTTAAAGACAAAATTTCCAAAAGTTATAACTATATTTTCTGCACCAAATTATTGTGATGTATATAATAATAAAGGTGCTATATTAAAAATATTTAATAATACATTAAATATACAACAATTTCATAGTGTTAAACATCCATATTATTTACCAAATTTTATGGATATATTTACATGGAGTATACCATTTATATCAGAAAAAATATTAGAAATATTAAATTTATTATTAGGTGATAATAAACAAATTACATCTATTAATAATATTAAATTACCTAATCATATTGAAAAATTAATTAAAAATACAAATAAATCTTATACAATTCCTATTTCTAGATCTGATACTATTAGAAAAAAAGTTAAAATGATTGGAATGTTTATGAATACTTATAAAAATATTAGAATTAAAAATGAATTAATACTTAAACTTAATAATTGTACACCAGCACCAAAAATACCATTCGAAGATATCATATTACAAAATCAACAACATTTTACAAATGAAGAAAAATTCAATTCATCTCTATCCATCGATTCCATCAATGAAAGACGACCCAATACACCTCTCAATACTAATCAAATTTAATATTATTTACTCTAATTTTAATATCAATAACATCATTATACTCGCATCCACCTGAGGTCCAATCCACCTATCTTTCCACTCGCCGTGGAGGCTTCATCTATTTACTTCCCCTTCCAGCTCCCATAGATCGCTTCCAGGTTCTCCACTTGAGGTTATATTCTAATTTCGTTGAGATAAGACTAAAGTGACGAAGTTCATGTTTGTTCAGATATCTCAATGAATATAAAATGGAATGAAGTGAGGTTTAGTAAACTCAATACAATCAACAAAAACCTTTTAAATGAAGTATTGACATTTATAATACATTCAATAGCCATTACACAAATTTCACGAGTTTCCCCAGAAATTAAGGATTTCCTTCAAATTTTAGAGGTAAAAATGAAGTTGTGAAATTAGTGATTGGACCTCAAGTGGACTACCCGCAGCTGATCTCAGGGAAGCGGAGGGGGAAGTAAATAGAAGGGCTGTCTGCAAGACGAAGAGAGGTGGATTGGACCTCAGGTGGAACAATAATCGGATATACATTGGTTGGTTAATCTTTAGATTGTATTTCTATCAACATACATGTTAAAATTATTGATTTCATGATTGAGAATGACGATGAATTGTGGGAACTATTTGATATTTTTTATTGATTTTGTATTAAACATACATCTAATACTCTTGTATTTTTCAAATTTTCACGTATTGATTTATTTACATCACATTTATAATATTCATATTTATTTGATGGGGTTGATATATTCCTTATCAATATTATACATTCACCTATAATATAATTATGGGGTTAGAATGGGGTTTTTTAAATTATTAAAGTATTGGTATAGATTTACATACTTTTATTATTTATATAATTTAATAAGTGTATTTTATTATCTTTATTTAATTTGAATTTATCTAATACTTTATATAATGCTTTCAATAAATTAATTTCTTCACATATCCTAAAATGGGGTTTTTTAACTTTTAATAATTTTTTTACCTTTTTTCATGATAAATTATATTACAATTATAAAATAACCATTCAATTGTCCAATATATCCATTTCTTCCTTATGTTTGTCATGTTTAATTTGTTACGTTTCATTATTACAGGTGATATCAACAAATCTATACCACGATTCACACAAAATCTCTTCAATAATTTCACCTTAACCCTGTAATAATCACATGTACATAATAAAAGGAATAAGGTAGTCAGATGTTGTGTCAACTTGAAGTTATATTACCATCATATAGTACAGCCCCTCCTTCGTCTTGCAGACAGCTCTTCCACCTGAGGTTACAACCTCGCGTTCTCCTGCCGTCAGCTCTTCTATTTATATCCCCTCGGATTCCCGTAGATCATCCTCGGTATCATGTATACTCGGAGGAACAAAAATGTTTAGTAATATCATCGTTGAAGGTTGAAGTGTTGAAATTAATTCTACCAGATGTTCTACCATCCTCTAAAAAAAGGTTTATTCTCAGTTAATGCGTTCTTATTATATAGTGCATCAAATGGTTGTAGATTCGTGTAAGATATTTTGGCTATGAATGCAGCCTTTTTAGTACCATCAGAATCATTAGCATCATTAGGAGTTTGACTATTTGTAGTATTTCTGGTTGTAACTTGGGAATCCTCTTGTATTTGCGCGCCTGCACCAGAGAATCCTATGGATTCCATTAGTTCAGGACCAATCATCAAAACATATAAATTCTTTAAAAGTACCCTGTCTATAAAATATTGCATCGAGCTTAGATGTAACTGTAGTCTTATTAACACCTGTTATTTCACTAAGAGCTGTTGGTACATCTATTGAACTTAATTCTGTAGCTTCTCTCCACTTTGTACCCCTATGATACCATTTGTTGCCATTATCATAACATAAAATCGGAGGTTTACTGCGAGTAGTATCACTCTTCTCATAAAATACCCAGAAATTATGACATTTGAGATAGGAGTACCAGAAATAATACCCAGAATCTCTTTTCCATTATGACTAATCTTCTCAATAGAGATAGATGTACCGGCGTGCTTATATCCAATGTATCCAGTAATACCAGGATCTGGAGGCCATATAGTAATCTGATTTCCAGTAATAGTAGCTGTATATGTACCACCAGTCGTCTTATCCAATTGTATTTCCACCCTAATACTAAGTTCACTATTAATTACCGTATTAACATCTTCTGCAGCATTGACATTACCGTCATATTTCTTCCAGTTATTATTGGTCTTATCAATATAATAAATATAATATTTTTTCTCCTTCTTTAACTTCAATACATGATTACTCGCATTTGTATAATGATATAATTCTGCAACATCAGTTTTCTCGTTTGTAATAGCTGTACTTAGACCTTTACTTCCGGGGTCGTTAACTGTTATATCAAATGTTCCACTCTTGGGTGTATATGTTTTTTTAGTCCAACCGGCAGAAGGATTACCAGGATCAGGCTCACTCTCGGTACAATTCTCATCTTTAGTAATACTTAGTGTGCCAGTACTCTGAACTTCTATTGTAAGTTTCCCCGTACCTCCACCACCTCCAACCATTTGCATCACTTGATCCAAAGTCCATAATGCGCCGATTAACTATGTACTTCTTTAATCAACACAATTTACAAATATCCAATTTAAAATAGTTCATACCGGAGATCGATATATGGGAGTCGAGAGTAAATAAGGAAGCCTCCACAGCAAGTGGGAATTGAGGTTGTATCAATATTAGGTGATAATAGTATAGATACTAATCCATTCGCTGTAAACTTACTTATTTTGTGACGATGCGATATTATCGATTATGGGCTTAACAAAGGCCCTAGTGGTAGATTCCATAGTTTTTGCGATTTTATCTAAAACTTTACAGTCATTTTTAAGTGTATTTATGCTGAGATCATTTTTATTTACATTTTCAACATCGACTTTTTTAGTTGTGATACAATTAAATTTTAGTGAATGTTCCTTTACACATTTCAATGAACATGTCAAATTTAAACATTTTGGACATTTATATTTTGGTGGATTCGTACATATAACACATATTCCCTCATTAATACTCATTACGTACGAAGCACTTGACGAAGATTATATTAAGAATGTCTAATGGTACATATTGTAGGTGTATAAAATTAATTTTTACAGCAATTAATTAACAATTTATATAAAATGAATTGTAAAAACTAGCCCAATTTTTTTCTAAAGAAGAAAAATCTTCAAGTTATATTCTTTACAACCGCCCTATCTGCGGAACCAATTATTCTGCTAAACGTAAGAGATTGAAATCACTAAACGCAATGACTATTAGAAGAGGTGATATAAATAATATAAAATACTGGGAGTATCGTTTAAAATCAGCGAATGCATTTCCTAAATTAAGTGAAATACACAGTAATAAATACTATGATCATAAATATGAATACAAGTTAGTAGTTGGACCATAATCGCATATACTTTCCTAATTTAGACACGTAATATTAACTAAAGAGGTAGATTTTGTACTAATTTTTTAAATGTATTCTTATAATTATATTAATAAGCAATTTAAATTTTATAAAAATGAGATTTCCAAAGGGTTTATAACAGAACCATTTATGAGATGTGTACTTAAAGTTAAACAATCTATTGGATGGGAACATTATTACATATACCCGTATGAAATATAATAAAACATAAATCATTATAATCCTTAGACCGAATCCACAAATATTATGTCTAAGAAGGTTACGTTATGGTAAACTATATCAAGAATCGTCGTAAGATGAAGCAAACAGAAGAAGAATCTACGTTAATGTACAGAAGATTGTAGTACTCCGTTGTATGAAAGTCGGATCAGCCACTAAGATCATTTACGAAGTTCTTTAATCATAATTTAAGAGGATAAGATTTTAATTATCGTAATTAAGTACAACTTATATATATATAGATATTAAATATCAAAATTTATAATATTTAATTATTCCAATAGCACCATAATTATATGGTAGATTATATTGTAACATGAATTGTCTAATGTTAACTTTAATTAATATTATTATTCTATTTAAATTATGCATGTAATTGATGAATATTACTATAATTACCATTAGTTATAAGTACTAATTGAAATTAGACACAATTCACTGATGTCTATTATTTCATTAAATAATGGGAGGGTGATAATTTGGAGTAGAGATGGAAAATAGAGTGCATATCAGAAATGAGTAGTCTAGATTGTGGATCTGCTCATTCTGAATACATAATAAAGAGTACACCCGAAGTATATCATAAACACGTAGCTGAAGATTCTAAAGCCGGCGGTGGAATCACTGAGGATGAAGATGATGATATTGTAAGATGGGTAGTCATGATACACCTCTATGTCAGATATCAATGTTCCTAGCCGGTTTTATATTCTTCACACCTCATCGTATCGCAATTACATGTGCTAATCACGTAGTAAAGAGATTCCATTTACCCTTGGGTACTGTTGCTATGTTTGTATATCGAATACATAATTTAATGGAGTTAGGTAGTTTTGCCGGTACTGTCATAAATACGGTAATAACGTTATCTTCAACTAATATGAGTGAGAAGAATAAAACAATGTTAAAGAATTGTGTATCGGGTATATCTATTTGGTTAATGTTTCTTTGGTCCATTATCACATATATTTCATTCATGGCTGGTGGTGAATATGGATATTTTGGTGAATTTTTTTGGAATATTGTAATGCTTGTTTTTATATATGGTGTATATTCAAATTCTTCCATGGGTATTGAGGGATTGAACGCTCCATTTTATATTGTTGGCCTCCCATTATTTGGATTATTCACTTTTGTGTTCCATAAATTATATAAATATTTATATTATATTTATTTCTGGGATGAATATGATTATGTCCTTGTTCTCTACCAAATATGGATCATGATTATTCTATCATTTGCAACATCCATTCTGTGGACTGTGGCTAGGGTGATGGATAAATCAGATTCTCAAGGTTGTGGAGGAGGAGGAATTGAAATTGATGCAAGCGTTACACCTACTCAAACTACATCTGGGAGTGAAGCTGTATATGGATCTGGAGCCAATCAAATTAAAGTTGAAAAGAAGGAGAACACTAGCGATGGAGTACCACAAGATTATGTTAGATATAAGCATCAACGTAATGATGGTTCTAACTTTGCCTTGTCTTTAGTTAAAGATAACGATCAATTATTGAGTGGAATTAATCCAACTACAGATGTTCAAGCAGTTTATGTATATTATGAGAAAACTAACGATGAACATCGACAATTTCCTCTAATAGTTTGTGTTAAGATGAGTAGTACCCAAAAATATTATACGAGAGGTCAGACGTGGACGAGTAATAATACCGAACTTAATAAAGTAGATCCAGAAGATTCACAAGCTGGTAAATCAGGTGGTCAACTCGCAAATAAACTTAATGATCTCAAAGTTAAATATGAAATTGATATTAAACAGACTAGTGGTAGATACAAAGGAAGTGCTCAGCCATCTGACAAAGATATTAATGTTACTCCAACTCCTGGCAATGGTAATACAGTACCAGAAGGCTACATTAGATACGAACATAAAATTAATGGAGGTACTCCATTCAAATTGGGTCTTGTTAAATATAATGATCAGGAATTAAAGGGTATAGTAGGAGATTCTGGAACTGCAGATGTTACAGCAGTCTATGTATATTATAAAGAGAGTGATTCAAGTTTCGAATTCCCACTAATCGTTTGTGTTAAAAAACAAGGTGCCAATGGTCAGACATATTATAAGAGAGGGAATACTTGGGATGTAGAACCTTCCCTTAATAGCGTAAATCCAGAACAGAACACTGCTGCTAATGAACTTAGAGGCCCACTTGAGGAACTCAAAGATAAATGTGAAATTAAACTCGAAAAGGATAATTCTAGCGGTGGTGGTAAATACACAGCGCGTCCTACTGATACTGATCAAAATATTACTGTTTCACCGGTAAACCCTGATGCTGCTCAAACATATAAAGGTTTTAAACACAGTCTTGGTGCAACTAATAAAGAGATCAATCGAATGACTATACATGGACAGATAGTAGATATTACGGAATTACAGAGAGGTGGAACTATTAATAACAAACAATTTGTATTTGTATATTTTACAAAGGATGACGCGGATAAAGATCGTCAAAAACCACTGTTGATATGTTTGGCTGAAAGTGAAACCGCTAATTCTAGTAATATATGGTATAAACGTAAAAAGGACAATACATGGGCGAATGCAAATGAAGATCAAAGTTATGATAGTATAGATCCAGGAGGCTCTAATAATCAAATTGGTTCTGCTCTTAAAGGAAAACTCGATGATATTAGTACTCAACTTGGTTCTGGTGATACAGGTTATAAAAAACCAGATTATGTTTTAAAATTAGATTATGTCGCCAAAGACACTACGAATGGTATTACATATGTGACAGGTGATGATCCTACTTTTTCTAAAAGAGTAATTACTGTTGAGAAGCTGGAGAATGATGCCAGTAAGAAAGTACCACCTAATTATGTAAGATATAAGCATTCACCTAAGGATCAAAGTGGTGCCACATTCAAATTAGGTTCTGTTAGGTATAATGATATTCCATTGACTTTCAATCCACCTATTGATTTAACTGAAAATGTTCAAGCAGTTTACGTATATTATGAGAAAACTCATGATACTAAGCATGAATTCCCATTGATTGTTTGTGTTAAGGAGAATGATACTAAACGCAAATATTATAAACGAGGGAATCAGTGGAAAGATATTACATCCGAAATAGGAAAAGGTCCTGACGAACAAGGAGTTGCTGATGAACTTGAACCTAAACTTAGTGAGTACATCCAACAATACGAAGTTAAACTTGAATTGGGCAATACACCTCCAACATACAAAGCACGTCCTGATAATCCCGATACAATCACTGTTTCAACTGTACCTGCAAGTGGTGTTTATAAAGGTTTTAGACATCCTATTCCTGCAAATAAAACTATAAATTACATTTCAATATACAATCAACCGATAAATGGTATTACTGATGTACAAAATGGTGTTGGATTTCAAGTAACCACAGCTAATGGAGGTTTGTTCGTATATTATGTTGATATAAAGAAACCTTTGTTGATATGTTTATCTAAGGAAGGTATTGCAGGTGATAGTGATAAGAATACATGGTATAAACGTACTGGAACACCAAATGATTATAGATGGATCAATTCAAGTGGCCTTGAAAATGATGATCCAAACCAAATTTCCGGATTTGCACAAAACCTCGGTCAAATTAAATGTACACTTAATCCTACTCCAGGTAAAGATACAGGTTATACTCCATTAGCGGTAAATTCAGAAAATAAATCACAACCCACAGGTCTTGCTCTTCTATTTGGTGTTGGTGATGATGGTCAAAATTATCATATAATACACTGGTCCCCGATTTTTCTTGTGGCTCTTTCATTAGGTACTGTATATTTTTTCTACCCTGCTATATCACCATATCAATTAGTTGATGATCCTTTTGATGGTAAAAAGATTGAATTATGGATCCAGGCTATTTCTGCTACACCTCATATAGCATTTGCCATAACTCAAATTTTTAAAAAAGGCCCAGGTAGGCTTTGGAAAGCTAATATAAATGAATGTAATAGTGCTGATTTGTATGCAATCTATCACGCTACATGGTTATTTTTTATTCCATATATAATATGCATTTACATCTTCTTCTCTATGATGCATTTTCCCAATGGACGTATTGGTAAATATTTCAGGGCAAGTGTATTTAGAACTGGGGTTCTATGTGTAGTATTTGCTTGGGTACAGGAATTTATGGAAGCCGTTGGATTCGGAGGTGGTATGGGTGCACAAGTGAGTGGTAAATGTGGAGATACTTTTAATGAGGATGCTGGAACAATATTTGGTTTTATGTTTCTTGTATTTATGACATTTTTCATGTTTACTGAAGATTTTCATTTGAAATTATTCATCAATTACATGTTTCCATAACAATTTATCTTCACCCATCATCCTCTCGAAGATTACATTCCACTCGACGTCCAATACTCCTCTCTTACAGTCGCCGTTCCTTCGTCTTGCAGACAGCCTTCCTTATTTATCTCCCCTTCCAGCTCCCGTAGATCAGCTACGGGATGCCCACTTGAGGTCTCCATTCGAGGTCTAATCTCTACTTCCACATTCACCTCATCATCTACAACTTCATCTTCGCCACGATCTCTGGGAGTGGCTCTACTCTTTAGAGATAGGTAATTAGAAGAGCTCCATGCAATGGGAATGCAGGGTTATAACTTCAGGATCTGGATTATATATATATATATATATAGATAGTGTGTAAGGATATTATATTATATTATAGGTATCTTTGATCCAATTTTTTTCTTCATTGAGTATGCGTTCATTGATGACGATTTTGAATGCATTGATAAGTAATTTGAGTTTTACATGTAGATGTGTTGTATTTAAATTTGCGATATTAAGATCATTTTGTAATTCAAAGATACCATTGGCTACTAATGTTTTAATAATTTGAATAAATTGTTCAATATTAAAATTTTTAGGATTTGTACCATAAAGTTCATTTATAGTAAATGGTTCATTTAATAAACATGCTACTTTAACTATAAAAAGTTCATTTGGTTGTAAACTATCCAGTATACTCATTGAAAAACTTCTAATTTCATCTATTAAATCTATCCCATCCAAATTTATATCAATAATTACATCATCCTTATCCTTCACATTCTCTATCAATTCATTTATACATATATCATCCATTGTATTACTACCAAATAATCTTAATATCTGACTCCTCCTCATTAAACCACTACTATAATTACACATATCCATTGAACCAAAACTAACATAATTATTGTCATAATCAATCATTGACACATCCTCCTCTACCATTACAGATGCCGCACCACCTGAGGTCTTTCCACTCGCCGTGGTGGCCCTCCTATTTACTTCCCCCTCAAACTCCCGTAGATCGTTCTCGGGTTCCACTTGAGGTCCTTTAACTACATCATGTTCTTCCGGGTTGATATTTTTTACCTCAAGTGGTGAATTATGGGGGTATCGTGGGGTTTATTATCATTATGAGGTTTTTTATCCCCATAACCCCCTACTACCCCATATTCTCCACTTGAGGTCACATCACTAACTTCGACCTCACCTCTTCCTTCGTCTTGCAGACAGCTTCCTCTAATTACTTCCCCCTCAAGCTCCCGTAGATCGCTCTCGGGTTCTCCACTTGAGGTTACATCAATACCTCCATCTTCGCCACGATCTACGGGAGTGGCTTTACCGTTTACGGGGAAGTAATTGGAAGAGCTGTCTGCAAGACCAACCTCAGGTGGAGTATCATGAGAGTTGATATTAGATGATTGTCTTTCGACATGATTTTTATATTTAAGTATGATATGTTTTTTATTGAGTAATTGTATGATAGTTTGATGTATGAATTTGGGCATACCGCTAGTATTTTTATATAGATAATTGATTAATTCAATTGGTATATTGATATTTTTTGAGATTTGTAGTGTATATGATATTAATGATTTGATTTTATTTAAATTTAATTTATTAATTGTAATTAAAGAATTACAAATTGTAGCCATTTCTATTAATTTTATATGTTCTTTTAAAAATCTTGTATGAGGTGTTGTTATAATAATAAATAATATAGGTTTTAAATTATTATTTTTATTATTCTCAATATCTATACGTCTTTTCATTGATAATTCCGCTATATTTAATATTATACGCCATGATATATCATCTATTGTACTCTCTACTGATGTACCACGCCTTAAATTCAATATTATACATATACTCTCATATATAGAATAACCCTCAATCATAGATGTTACATATAATGATATATCCTCCTCTAATATACTCTTCTCCAATAATAACATATCCAAATCTGTCACCATAACCATATCATCCGAATATAATCCACCTCCACTTGAGGTCCTATCCTTGTCTTCCCACTCGCCGTGGTGGCCTTCTCTATTTACTTCCCCCTCAAACTCCCAGAGATCGTTTTCGGGTTCCACCTGAGGTCCAGTACTATTCTTCATTCCACTCGCCGTGGTGGCCTCTCTATTTACTTCCCCCTCAAGCTCCCGGAGATCGCTCTCGGATTCTTCGCCACGATCTCCGGGAGTGGCATTACTCTTTAGAGATAGGTAAATAGAAGAGCTGTCTGCAAGACGAAGAGAGTTGGATTTGGTCTCAAGTGGAACGGTGGTTATATTAATGTTATGTGTTGATTTATTTGTATGATTATGTATGAATTGTAGATGTGTATTGATGATATTTTTGAGATGTTGTAATGTATTATCAGTATTTAATCCATTAATGAATGGTTTAATATTACTAATTTTCCAATGTAATGATGGATGTAATAATTCTTTTAATAATTCATTAATAATTTTTTTAGATTTGAGATTATTTATTGAATATAAATTTTTATTTTGATTAATAATAAAACTTTTTTTTCTATAATTTGATTGATACCATTTATCTATTAATTCATTACATAATTGTTTCCATGCATTAAATGGATCAGAAGTAATTGATATTAATCCATCAATCATAGTACTTAAAGAAAATGTATTATAATTTTTATTATACATCATATTATTAATAATAGGCTGTATCTCTAATATACCATATGATTCATAACCACTTATCATCATTACACCACCACTCTTCATCAATTTATTATTCATTACCCTCCTCAAATCATCATATATATCCCAATCATACCAACATTCCAATGATGGTATATAAACATTATTATTATCATCATACATAGATAATAGCTCATTCGAAGTCCTTTCACTAGCCATTCCATCTGAGGTCGTCCTGCCGTCAGCTCTTCCACCGAGGTCTTTCCACTCGCCGTGGTGGCTTCTTCTATTTACCTCCCCCTCAAGCTCCCGTAGATCGCTCTCGGGTATTCCACTTGAGGTTACATCCTCTACACCTCTAACATCGCCACGATCTCTGGGAGTGGCATTACTCTTTAGAGATAGGTAATTGGAAGAGCTCTCTGCAGGAGAAGGAGAGGTGGATTGGACCTCGAGTGGAAGAGAGTTAGATTGGACATCGTGTGGAATGGCATTTGTATATTCTGCGATATTGATTTTATGTATTTTACCTGTTGGTGTATAGATTGTGATGATTTTATTTTTTCCTTTTAATTTGACATCTCTAAGTTTAATGAATTCTAATGAATGTTTAGCTGATTTATATGTATTATAATCACAATAAATATTATAATCTTTAGTTTTTGTTGATTCTGACATTAATCTTGATGATAAATTTACATAATCACCTATTGCTGTATATTCTTTACGTATTAAATTACCTAATATACCACACCATACTTTACCTGTTGATATACCTATACCAACATTTAAACCTAACTTCTTACATGAATTCACTATCTTAAATGCTATAAATATTGCACGTATAGGATCATCAATATGATAAAATGGGGGAAACCCCATGAATATTAAAATGACAATACCTTTATCATCAATGAGGAATTTATTAACTATACCTTCAATAGCGTATGAAGATTTTTGACATATAAGCATAATTTTTTGTGCTATATTTTTAAAGTTAATATCTATGGTTAAATTATAAATTGATACAAAAATTGTTGATAATATTCTCATTTCATTATTAAATATATTATAACCATTATATAATTTATTATATATATAATCTATTATATATCCTTTTATTATATTTATATGTCTATGTAAAATCTTCTTATTTATATTGGAATTTACCCCATTATTATGGGGATAAAAAACACCATTTTCATTAATAGATTTTAATATAAAATAATCAGATATATCATTAATATATTCTATAGTAATATTATTATTAACAATATTTTTAATATATTTAGATATAACAGTTTCACCACATTTAGCTAATGGTTCAGCAATAGAAATATCATTAATAGGTATACCAGATATAACATATTCCCAATTATCCATAACACCACCAACATGAATAATATTAATCTCACCAAATGATACACCAATATGCATAGATAATTTATTATCACCTATACCAGTCGGATAATCACCCAATACCTCATGCAATTCAATACAACATCGCAATGCTCTCATACATATATCATACGTTTCATCAAATAGAAGACATCTTCCACTTGAAGCCCTATCCTTGTCTTCCTCTTGCAGAGAGCCTTCTCTATTTACTTCCCCCTCAAACTCCCAGAGATCGTTTTCGGGTTCCACCTGAGGTCCAGTACTACTCTCTTTTCCACTCGCCGTGGTGGCTTTCTTATTTACCTCACCCTCCACTTCCCTGAGATCAGCTACGGGTAGTCCACTTGAGGTTACATCCAACACATCCTTAGAACCATCTTCCATCATTCCCATGATGGATGATCCATCACTACCTTCACCACGATCTCTGGGAGTGGCATTACCGTTTACGGAGAGGTAATTGGAAGAGCTGACGGCAGGACTAACCTCAGGTGGAGAGCTGTCTGCAGGACCAACGGTGGAGGCGAGTGGAACAGTGGTTGTAACATCAGGTGGGGAGTTATCGACGGGATTAATTTTCGATGGATATTCTTTGTTTGATATAGAGTTGTTAATTTCATTATCTTGTGAGTTATTAATCCAGATGACTAGAACGGCATCACCGGAGAATTTCATGATATCACCACCCCAGTGATTAATGATATTAATTAGGGGATCGAAGAAGTTGTTTAGGCATTTACCTAATGTTGCTGCAGCTTCTAAATCTCCAGAGCTCTCTATAGTTTCACTTAATGCTGTGAATCCACTAATGTCCATAAATGCAACAGCTGCATAGCCATTGAAAATTTCATCGTTGGTTCTACCAGTGTTTAGATTATCATCATTATACTTGTTAATTATATAATTTTTATAATATTTGGTATAAAACAGCTAAATTCATCTAATTTTATATCATTTTTATCATTATTTTCACTTAAATTTAATGAATATTTAGTGGAATTAAATGAGGATAAACGCTCATTCAATCTACGTTCACATCTTATACTTAACCATTGCCAATCATCTTTTAACCTCTCTTGCTCTTTATATTCATCATCTATATCTACATAATCATCCGAATCATCTGATGTATATCCATATTCATTCTCATCTACATCTTTTAATCTTGATATACATATACAATCTTTTATATTATCCATTAGACATTAACTTTCTACCCACCCCCTTTAATGCGATAAATTTTCTTAGCGAGAAATTTCCTCGTTATATATAGAATGTCATGTTTAGTTATGGTTATACACTCATCAATTGGGGATGATATTTCAACTACACACTAGAATATAATGTAAATGTACAGATTATTTTAAATTATTTTTAATTAAATTTAATACAGTATTTAATGAATTTATATTCTTCTTAGGTTTTGATTCCAATGATTCCATTATATTAACAACTTCCTTTACACGACATTGTAATAATTTCATACGATCAACCTCGTTATTCTTTACCATATAACGTATTATCGATGTTAATAATCTCGATATACTCTTACATAATTGCGATGATAATACAACTCCACTCCTATGCCTCTTGTTACTACTACTTCCACCCGAGGTCGTCTTGCAGATAGCTTCTCCACCTGAGGTCTTTCCACTAGGCGTGGTGCCTCTTCTATTTACTTCCCCCTCCGCTTCCCTGAGATCAGCTACGGGTGATGGATTACTAGACAATTTACATTTGACATCTTCCAATAATCCATCAACTTTATTATAATATTCAGATAATGTAGGATCTGGCTGAAGATATTCTACATCCACGTCAGGACTACATTGGATTAAGTCCTGTAAATTTAATCTCTTATCAAATAATGTACCATTATTTAATACCATTGAAGCGATACTTATAATTTCAGACTGTATAAAATCAATAGTTGCCAACTTTGATATTTTTATCAAATCAATAAAATTAAATACATTTGGTAATCTCTTTGATAACAAAATGAAAAATTTAGTACTCAATTTAGTATTTTTATTTCTAACCATTGATAACAAATTGATTTCAACAACAGATAATGATAAATTATACGTACCATATAATAATAATTCTATATCATACACATAACAAAATATATCCATTAATATATCATACAAAGAATCAGAATTCTTAACCACAGATAATGAATCCATCAACTCTAATAATAACTCCATAATCAATAATTTATATTCAACTTCATCATCCATACCCGAAGGCTGATCCACAATTTCCTTACTGGTCGTTTCATCTGAGGTCTTTCCACTAGGCGTGGTGCCTTCTCTATTTAGTTGTCCCTCAAGTTCCCGTAGATCACTTTCGGGTAATCCACTTGAGGTTACATTATTACCTTCGCCACGATCTCTGGGAGTGGCATTACTCTTTAGAGATAGGTAATTGGAAGGGCTCTCTGCAAGAGAAAGAGAGTTGGATTGGACCTCGGGTGGAGTAGAAAGACTTTTTATAGACGAGGTTTCATTCTCTGTGTATTTTCGTATGATATGTTTGATAATCTTTTTAATTTTATTGATATAGTATGTGATGTATGGTTTAATATTTGTACTTAAATTATGTTTATATTGTATATTTAATGCTTTACAATAGGATTTATAGAGATGTAAGAGATATTTTAATCGTAATTGTAATGTTAAATTATTATTTATACAATTATAAAATAATTCTAAATATCGTAATTTCAATTTCAATAAATCTGTAGTTAATTCATTACGTAATAATAAACGCCTCTCATTCCTCAATTTCATCAAACTATCCTCACCCTCTACCGATAATAACAAATCCCTCATATCATCATTAGACGTTAATAATATATCACTAACCTCATCATCATTATCATCACCATCTGCTACACTATTTCCATCCTCCTCATCCTCAGATTCTACATGAGGTCCATCTTTTCCACTAGCCGTGCTGGCCTTCTTATTTACCTCCCCCTCAAGCTCCCGTAGATCGCTCTCGGGTTCTCCACTTGAGGTTACATCCTTATCTTCGCCACGATCTCCGGGAGTGGCTTTACTCTTTAGAGATAAGTAATTGGAAGAGCTGTCTGCAAGACCAACGGTGGTGGTAACCTCAGGTGGAACGGCGAGTGGAAGTGAGTTGGATTGGACCTCAGGTGGAGGACTTTCGGTGGATGAAATATCATCAGTATCTGTGTAATTATTATCGTATTCTTCTAATTCTTGGTCATAATTGGTAGTTAATAATGTGTTTTTAATAATTGTGGATATATAATCTTTAGATATGTATATAGAAACATGTTTCCATATTTCTTTACATATACTATGATACAGACCAGAAATTGGTGTATTATCTTCAATCATTATTGAATCTAATAATATATCAATAGATAAATTACTAAAATCATTAACCTCTAATGATAACTTAAACCCCATTGAAAGCCCAATAATTAAATCAAAATTATCGGGTCGTATAGATCCATTATTAATTAACCCCATTGATAAATATGATAGATGATATTTAAAATAATGAATAACATCAAGTAATAATGATAATAAATAACCACATATTAACAAATTATAATCATATTTAGATTCTTTACAACAATTATATAAATCATTAGATAACTTTAATACATCTGATTCTATTATACATTTCCTTTTAAATTCAATAACATTTCCAGAATTATTATCCTTTAATTTCATTAAAGCACCATTTGATACATAAAAAACCCCATTTAAATCAAGAATTTTTTTAAGATTATTTTTACTATAATCAATAATATATATAAGATCATTATATAATTGAAAAGATTTCTTATCAGATTTAATAAATATGCTATCCAAAAATCTAGTAAATAAAGTTAAAAATGAACCCAATAAATATTTACTTAACCCATATAGTTTAAGCCTTAGATCATCAACGTCAACCATATCAACAGATAATTCAGCATATAAAATCGTACCATCTATATCATCAACCTCAAATAAACTAATATATATATCATTACACATATCCGAAGGAGCATCAGAACTGAGGTCCAACTGAGGTTCAGACCTGCCGTCAGCTTCACCACCTGAGGTCGTCCTATTGTTGCCACTCGCCGTGGTAGCTTCCTTATTTAGTTCCCCTTCCAGCTCCCGTAGATCGCTTCCCGGTATTCCACTTCCACTTGAGGTTACATCCTTAACCCTACTTTCATCACCACATTCAACACCGCCACGATCTCCGGGAGCGGCTCTACCCTTCAGGGATAGGTAATTAGAAGAGCCTCCACGGCGAGTGGAAGAAGAGTTGGATTGGATCTTAGGTGGAGAGTTGTTCGCATCGTCAAGTGATATTTGCGATAGACACAATGTAAGTATTGAGACATAATCTTTGATGAGTTGGGTCTTATTATTTTTATGTGATAATAAAACACATGAATGCAAGAGGTTGATTATCCAATATATTTTGTTTGAATCTTTAACTACATTTAACTTTTTAAATTCATTTTTAATGGAATTGTAAATATTTAATAATTCATCTGATTTAATTAATGATTCTATTACCTTTTGGAATATATTTATATTTATTACGGAATAATTACAATTATACCCAATTATTTTTATACATTCAACCCTACAATTTTTGCTAAAAAAATGGGGCAACATTATTGAGATTATAAAAATTTTCTAAGAGTAATTTCTTGATATTATTGAACATTAAATCATCAATCTTATCTAAAGATATATCTGATAGTTCATTACTAAAGAGTTTAGATAAAATTCCAAGTGTATTTTGAATTATTGACTTTAGTGGGTGTCCTTTAGGTGCTTTATAATAACGTATTAGGACTTTAAAGAAATTAGCACCATTTTTAAATAATAAATCCAATTGCTTCTCAGATTTTACTTTCATGAATATTATCATAGAGAGTTTTAAACCAGTCGATATTGAATGGATTGTACCCTGTAGAAGATTAAAATTTATACAGTTCCATAGTCTCTCTAAGTGTATCAGATCGTCTTCATTATATACCAAATCTAATAGTATATAGAAGAATGTACCTACGGTTTTATATTGACGGATATTGTTAACATGACGTAGAGTTAATGAATACATTTCTAAAGATAAAGGCGATTGAAATGTATCGCTATATAACGTATACATTTGTATATATAAACCAAATAATGGACATGATAATCGTTCATCTTCAACCTCCTCCTTCAATGCTCTTGTAACTTGAGATAAACGTTCACTGAAGTGTCTTAAAGGAAATTCGGATTCATTTAATGAACTAGAAATTGTACAAGATGATGGAATTAATAAATACTTACAGTTTTAGATCTTTAGTAATCTGATATAGACATGAACATACACCATCTTGGAAGTAAGTCTTGTAATCATAAACTTCCCATAACGAGTTATAAATAACTTTTAAATTATCTAAACACTAGAAAAGTTATTGTGATTGGAATTATCAGATGCAAATACCTCTTTCCTAGTAAAGTAACCAGTGGTCTGTAAAGCATAAATACCAAATAATCTTCCACATAATGTATCTATAAATATGAATATAATGATAAAACATAAACGTATAGATGTTGTATACCTTTAATTTCAGATTGATGACAATCTTTAATAGATGTATAGTATAGTATAGAATCAAGTAGTACTTGAAAATTGAGATTATCTTTATTCTCTTGAATTACATTAATGAGAGTCAATGTAAAGTTATATGACGAGTTTTTACGCTTAGATTTCAAGCCTTTAACTAAACGATCCAGAGTATATTGAAGCAATGTATTATCAACATAAGTAAAATGATATTTATAACTCCTATTTATAGATAGCGGTGTTTTTTTATTATTTAATTCTTGCGATTCTTTAATTTTTGTATACTCTACACCAAGTTTTATGTCGTTTAATATCTGATCTCTAGATTCTTTACATTTCCTATCATCAAATTCCACCAACTGTTCAAAACAGTCCAAGAATCTCTTTTCATCTACACTATACATTTATGCGATTGAGAAATAGTTTTATTTTACGGCCGCTACTCAACGTACTTGGCAGATGCTACAATAATGTAGGGGATGTTATAGTGTCTACTAAAAATAATAAAGATGTGTCGCATATAAATGTCAAAATTCAATGTCTAATAGATCAAATATAGTTAATAATACTCCAAAATATCTATTAAAGGTATTTTGGACATCACTTACAATAAGATTATTAACAATATTGTTTTCTATAAGGATTTCATACAACTCTACTTTAGATGTACCAAAATGGAGTAATGAATTAATGTGTGCCTATAAAGGTTATAATAAATGCAGTATAATAAGATCAAGACCTATATTATATGGTCCGGTATCATTTCCATATACAAATCTGATCTCATTTTTTAGACGAAAATGACATAAAATTTAGTAGGAATTTTAATATATTTAAGAAATTATTACCATTTCTATCATATGATTCAGAAAGGTTTTTAAAATATTCAACCGATAATTTGGTCTATGGTACTGAGGATTCAATGGCATTCTTCCCATTATTACCATATCTATTATTATTAGTATCTAAACTATTAAGGATGCTACATGTATATTTACTAAATTTAGGTATTATAACTGTAAATGTTCTACCATTGGTTATATATACAGCTATTTCTGGTTTAGTTTTAATAAATACATCAGCAATTATATCGTCATGTCTATTATATTTATTATGTTGGGATTTTTTATATAAAAGGTCGTCATTGTTATCTATGGGTGATGGCTATTTTGAAGTTGGCATACGTTGGCCAAATGTATATGATGATATGAAATTAACTAAAATTGAATTTATATCATATCTGTCATCAATTCTCTATATATTATCACCTAATAGTATACACTCAACTTCACTGTATACTGAATCATTATTCTCACTATTGTCATTTTCAGCATTTCTATTATTAAATAAGGCTGAAAATTTGCACAATAAATTATTATTTTGTGGGGATTTTATTTCTAGAATAAGATTGTATTTCTATGAGTTTTCATCATTTATATTGTTATTATTATGTTGTACATTAAGATCTAATGGAATTTTATTATTGTTACCGCTTTTTTTCTATACTTTAAGAACGTGTCCGATTCTCAGTAAATTCAACCTCTTATTGCCATATTATCTAAACAATCCATTATGTCGAACATATGACGCATCAATACCATCTAATATACTGAGAGAACCATTTTCCATCGAAGGTAATACAACCGCTGTTCCACCCGAGGTCCAATCCAACTCTCTTTCTCTTGCAGAGAGCCCTTCCAATTACCTATCTCTAAAGAGTAGAGCCACTCCCAGAGATCGTGGCGAGGATGAAGGTAGTCAGAATGTAACCTCAAGTGGACGTGGAATACCCGTAGCTGATCTCAGGGAAGCGGAGGGACAACTAAATAGAGAAGCTGTCTGCAGGACGAAGGGAATGGGTAGTGGATTGACCTCAGGTGGAGAAGATGTCTGCAAGACAAGAGAGCGACCTGTAATGGAAATTCACGGCAGGGTCACTAGTTCAGGAGAACATCAACCTGATCTCTATGATAATAAATTAATATTCAATACATGTTTTGGTAAATTTGATAGAAAATTGAATTTGACGTCTATATTATTTATATCATTTCTATTTCATTGGTTGAAGGCATTGGTTCAAGCTTTGTTATTACAGATGCCAATGATTATATTTCAGTTGTACGGTTACGTAATTTATTGTTTAAATCTATCATTCGATGATTTGAGAAAGGTTGTTGGTTTTAGTTCTTTTATTGGATTTCTATTTAAAGATGGATCATTGAAGACAATATTAAATTGGAAACTGAGAAATAATTGTAGGAGCTGGTGTTTCAATACATTTCCTTCAATCTACAAGTTTGTTCAGCATGAATATTGGAATTTATGCTTTATGTGGGTGTTTAGAGATCCAATAAGATTAGCTGAAGCGATTTATTCATCAGGAACATATCTAGTATCATTTTTTTGTTTTAGAAGATATTACAGTTTATTGAAGAATATTTACAACAATCTGAAGAATAGAGGTTAGTTTACAATTCCAGTTATAAACAATGTAAGGGGATCGTTTAGTAAATAAAGAGAGTTGATGTGCGATGATTGGTTCTTTAAATGAGGGAGGGGGATAATTTGGATTGACAATGAAGACGGTGGCTTTATAAAGATGCCAAATCCATTTAGTTATGAAGCCCAGGCTGCCATGTTCTTTGCAGGATTTGTCATGTTGACTCCACATCGTATAGCTATACTTTGCGCTAATCACGTCATAAAACGTTTCCATTTACCGCCAACTGTCGTTAGTCTGTTTGTATACAAAATTCATAACCCTATGGAACTGTCCAGTTTTGCTTCAACATTGTTAGTTAATTTAATAACATGGATGAATGATGCTACCTTTAAAGCTAAGGCTATTAATAGGATATTATCAATCTTAGGTGTATGGTCAATGTTTATATCATCAGTTATATCGTACATCTTATTTATATCAGGTGGTGATTACGGATATTTTGATAAATTTTATTGGAGTGTTGTATATATGACCTTTGCCAATGGATTTTATTCCAATCTTTCATTTGGTGTTAATTTCAATACATCTTTATATGGAGCAGGTATGCCATCATCTGGATTTGTTACATTCTTCATGCATTATATCTATAAAGGATTATATACAATCCATTATTGGGAGGACTATGACTATACACTTGTCATTGTACAATACTGGTTTTCCATGATTACTTTACTTGCAACTGCAATATTGTGGACAACAGATCAAGTCATTCAAATGTCGGACGGTAGAAATGATAATCTAACTGAAAGTGGTAATACTACTACTGTTAATATACATATTGATAAGACTAAAGCTGGTTATGATAATACTGGAGCTGATATATATGATCCTTCTCAAATTGCAGATGGTAATGTTAAAGTTTTCTTGAAATTTAATGAACCCAATATTGGCTATACGTGTTATAAACATAAAGTACAGGGTGCTAATAATAATTATAAAAAGATTGGAACTGCTATACTTAAAAATAAAAATGCTGACCTTAATAAAGATGTTGGTGGTACTATTCAAGAAAGTAATGTCCATTATGTTAACGTATATTATTTAGGGGATAGGCCAATGGTAATATGTGTAGAGAAGGATAAAAGTGGTGTTACTGGTCAAAAGGAATATCAATACTTTAAAACTGATACAGTCTTTTCCAATCCATTTAATGATACAAATAAATGGAAAGATATTACTAAAACTGAAAATCTTAACCAAGCTCAAGCTGGTAAAATTAGGAATAATCAAGATCCAGATACTAGTGGAGATATTAAATTGGAACTATTAAGATTAACATTAGTATTGATTTTTGTTTGTATTGCTATAATGATGTCTATAATATTTGTTTCTGTTATGATTGGATTCATAACTTATAAAAAATCTAAATTATTTGGGATTTTTATCGGGTTAACTGTATACACTGTTGTGACTATAGTACTATCTGGTGATGGAAACATTGTGAAATTATTCACTGAACCTGAACAATGGTCCCCCATCCTCATGTTGGCATTCTCCCTGGGTACTGTTTATGCCTTTTATCCCTCTATATCTCCCTACGCATTAGTTGACCCTGATTCCGGCAAAACTATAGATTTATGGATTGTATTTACCTCGGCTTTACCAACATATGCAATTGCAGTTATGGATACAGTGAAAGACGCTAAAGGACCAGGTGGTGTTCCAGAATTCGGTGGTAAGAATTGGTCCACTGATCCTGCTGATGATGGATACTGGTGGTGGCATTATCAATGGCTATTCGCAATACCTTATATCTTGTGTATACATGTGTTTATATCTACGCTTCATTTCCCTAATGGTTTAATTGGGCGCTATGTCAAAGATAATTTCTGGGTTGCTGGTATTATTGGAGTCACATTCAACTTTGTTCAAGAATGGCTTGAGGCTATTGGATTCGGTGGTGGTGGAAAGCAAGGAGATAAATTCAATGGAGCTGTATCACAATTCAATGGACTTTTCTTTTTGACTGTTATGGCTATTACCATGTTTACCAAGGATTATACCAACATTTATATCAAATTATGAATATTTTTCAATCAAAATTCCCCATAACATTCTATTTACTCTCATTAAATATCCAACCTTCCCTCGACTTTATCTGTTCATTAACACAATTCATTTATAGGTTCATTTCTGGAGCTATGGGTATCATTATTATCGCACGTTGAATTTGGTTATATGATGCAATTATTAATTACATTCTTTACATTCTTATTATATGCACAAATGGCAGTTATAATGAGGCAATCATTACTCCTACCCGCATATTTATTACATTTATCTATTATTATCGAAAGAATACGTCATGTTAATCACTGGAAAATCGCAAGCATTAAATATCTCGATATTGAAATAATTATCGCAATCATATTATTACTCAAACACACAATTCTCTTTTATGCCGGAACGACACAATTCGCAAACTTTTTAGGATGGACATAAACACATACGCTCTTAATCTTATTGAACTTAAAGCTGTACATTATCTTATCTTCCACCTAGGTCCAATCCACCTTAGGTCGTCTTGCAGGCAGCTCTTCTATTTAGTTATCTCTAAAGAGTAGAGCCACTCCCGGAGATCGCGGCGAAACATCCGAGACTATCTATGGGAATCGATGTGAGGTAATTTAAAGAGCTCTCTGCAAGTCAAAGAGAGGTTGTAATCTCAGGTGTAGAGCTCTAAGTAGGAGCAACAGAGATTGTCTAATTCTTTAAATAAGGGGTGAGGAATAATATGTAGTAATGGATGTTTTAAATGTTTATGGATATAATGATTAGATAATGGTTGGACCAAATCCTGAAGAACCATTTCCTAAGGTACAAGGCAGAATTTCCATGTTCATTGCTGGTTTCATCATGCTTACACCTCATAGGATTGCCATGACTTGCGCTCCTCATATATTGAAGCGTTATCATCTCCCTCCAGATGTTGTTGGACTGTTTATATATAAAATCCATACTCCGATGGAGTTATCAAATGTGTTGGGACAATATATAGCGAATATAGTAGCGTGGATAGTTAGAATAGAACCACTGAAAGCTCCAAGGATTATTTACAGAATATTTTCTATTGTATTTGTTTGGCTGATGTTTATATCTGGGATCCTGTCGTTCATTTTATTTAAATCCGGTGATGACTATGGGAATTTTAACTACTTTTTCTGGAGTGTTATTTTCATGACGTTTACCAATGGGTTATACTGTGCCCCTGCATTTAAATTGGAAGGTTTTATTGCTTCAATGTATGGTGCTGGAGTTCCTTCTTCTGGATTCTTTACCTTTTTCCTCCATAAAATATGCGAATGGTTATCCGTTAGATTTGATTGGGAGGATTTTGACCATTCTATCCTAAAGGTTCAATTTTGGGTTACGATAATAACACTATTTATATCTTCAACCATATGGACAGTAGACATAGGCATCGATATATGGGATACACAACCAACAGCCTATCCTAATACCACTGTTCCAAATAAAACTGCTATTGATTTCGGTACATTTAATTCTGAAGGTAAAGAACTGAATGATACTGATTTAGAACCTCGTACTAAAGGTATTCATCAACTTTTTGAGAAAAGAGAACTTACATCATCCTCAAATGCTGGTGATGATACTGGTCATGCTGCGGATTGGTCTCCTATATTCATGTTAGCTACATCTCTGGGTTCCGTATATTTTTTCTATCCTTCCATAAGTCCATATCAACTGGTAGATTCTGATGTTGGTAAGAAGATCGATTTATGGGTTCAATTTACAGCTGCGATTCCAAACTTCGGTGTGGCTATATTGGATATTATTGAGGAAATATCAGGGGGTAGTACTCATATAGGTCCTAGTACCAGAACTTGGCTTAAAGATGAATCATGGTACTGGCAACTATCATGGATAGCTATAATACCATATTTAACCTGCATCTGTATATTTTTATCCTTTATGCATTATCCCGAAGGATTTTTTGCTAGACATATGAAGAGTAAAAAATGGCTTGTATATATCGTATGTATAACTTTCAATTTCTTCCAGGAATGCTTAGAATCCATAGGATTTGCGGGAGCAGGCGTACAAATACATAAAGATAATCACAGTGATTTCTTCATAAGCAATAATGACGGGAAAATCAACTTTGATAATGCTCCTGCTGCGTTCAACGATGATATTGCGGCTTTTAATGTATTACTAACGATTACCATTGTGAACATATCCATATTGAATTGAAATTTGTATTTATTATGAAATAATTTTTTTTATTCCTGTTCGATCGAGTGGACTACCCGCAGCTGATCTAAGGGAAGCGGAGGGGGAAGTAAATAGAAGAGCTGACGGCAGGACGGAGAGATTGACATCGGCTGAAAAGAATATAATTTATTGTTAATATTAATTAAATTACAAATGGGTCAAGATCGGATGGTTTTTTGATGTATCCTTCGATGATTAATCTTTTCCTGTTATATGTACTTGGTACAAATTCTTTTTTACCATCTTCTACAAGTTCCATACGATTATCACTTGGATTATATAAATAAATAGCTATGATTGTTCTACCATAACGGCGATTACGTATACCCAGCAATTTACCATCGCAAACATTCTATGAATAAAATAACTTTAAAAAACAAATTATAAAATACATGTGGTAAATGACTAATCTCTGATGGATACTCTATAACTACGGCTGCATTTTTATTTAATAAACTACTTTTTGCTATACTCTATAAAAATTATAATCACAATACTAAATGTAATAATACACCCAATCCACACGCCGTTCCACCTGAAGTTACCTCCTCCTCTCTTCGTCTTGCAGACAGCTCTTCTATTTAGTTCCCCCTCCGCTTCCCTGAGATCAGCTACGGGTAGTCCACCTGAGGTCTAGTTAATACTTCATCACGTTCTTCCGGGTAGACATTATACCGAGGATGATCTACGGGAATCCGAGGGGAGGTAATAGAGAAGCTGACGGCAGGAAGAACAGAGGTGGATTGGACATCGGGTGGAAGAGAGTTGGAAATAACTTCTGGTGTATTTGCATGATTGATTTTATACTTACTTCGATGAGTTCTTGATATATGACTTCTTCGTAAGGTGGACATGCAAAGAGTAAATCGAATTTATTATTGATAGAATATAGCCATGGCGATGTGATAACTTCCTGTAAATTTATTGTAACATTCGATTTAAAGAATGTTTACTTTGGCGTCTGCTCTAATTATTCTTGATTTATCCTGAAATCCACAATGATCAACATTTAATGAAGTCGCCTATAAATCTAAATACAAAAGATCCAATTCAATATACTTTACAGCACTCCAATGATAAATCCACAAATGTACAATTATCAGCACCATAAGATAATGCCTCTAAACCAACTGAACCCGTACCACAAAATAAATCAATTACACTATATATTAATGAATGTAATAATCAGGCGTACAGCTATCCATTCCACTCGAGGTCCAATCCAACGTAGGTCGTCCTGCCGTCAGCTCTTCCAATTACCTATCTCTAAAGAGTATAGCCACTCCCGTAGATCGTGGCTGAATTGTATATGATTGGACCTCAAGTGGAACCCGCAGCTGATCTCAGGGAAGCGGAGGGGGAGGTAAATAAAGGAGCTGACGGCAGGACGGACCTCAGGTGGAACGCCTAGTGGAAGAGAAGGTTGTAAAATCAGGTGGAAATATATCAGTCATTTGTTCCTTTGTATATATAATTTACCTGGATGTGCGATCTGGATAAAATGTTCCGATGAATTGTAGTGTAGAAAAGAGTGATCCTTTAACCTATATATTTATATACGTCAAATATTAAATTACATACTCTACTCATCATTGGTCTTAAATAAACCGGTGGTGAACATAATTTTCTTCCTCTAATCGAACCTCCATGTATTCTTAATGATGATATGAATGGATATACTGTGTTGTCTTTGGGCCTTTTCCCTTGTTTCCCTAATAGATAAAAATTAACACCTGAGATTTAATATACTTGTAGGTATGGGTACATAGTTATATCTACTCTTTACATTTTTTCCAGTAGGTCTAGGAGCGTGGACTTGGATGTCTGGTGGATATAATTTCCTAAATAGAAAATGTTATAGACATAGCCAGTTAATAAATTCATTAACATACTTATTTCTTTTACGTTTCTTCTTTTTTACTTCTATACTTTTAGTCGACTGTGTAACAAGTTTTTTGATATCGTCCTCATTAACATCATCATTTGATTGCGATTTAATTTTATATAAATTTAAATTAGAATTATTTTTAAATAATTTATAATTTATAAATGTTAATTTATCATTAATTTTAAAGACTTTTATAAAATTCTGTGATTCTACATGATTACATAGAAGACTGAGCCAGTTGACAAATGTATAATTTACAAGAAATACCAAATTTATAATTTTACATAAAATATAAAAATTTATAAACATTTAACATGATTTAATTCAATTAAATGTGCCAATCTATCGAAATATCTTCGAGCTCATGCCACACATTTATAACATCGAAGGAACCATGACGATTGAATATTGTCTACTACACCCAAAGTCCAATTCTACTCTCTTTGCCACTCGGCGTGGAGCCTTCTTCTAATTACCTATCTCTAAAGAGTAAAGCCACTCCCGGAGATCGTGGCGGAAGTTAGTGATTGGACCTCAAGTGGAATACCCGCAGCTGATCTCAGGGAAGCGGAGGGGGAAATAAATAGAAGAGCTGACGGCAGGAATAGACCTCAAGTGGATGACTATAAGGTGAAAACTGACGATGGAATAAACTGTATACTTGTTCTTGTTCATGTATAAAATTTAAAATATTACTTGTTATACATTTGGGTTATCTATCAAGTTCGGCATTTATATTCTACATTGACTGGTTTTTCATTTTCATCAGTTAAATCACCTTTTGTCTCATTCTCCTTTATTGGTTCCTCACCCTTTATTCCTTCTTCATCCTTTTCAGCTTCTTGCTCTTTATTAAGCTTCTCCTGTTCTTCCTTTAATTTTCTCTCCTTCTTTAATCTCTTCTTCTCTTGCTTTCTTTTCTTCTTTTCCAATTTCTTCTTCTTTTTTTCTTCCTTTTTAAGTTTCTCTTCCTCAGTTAGACTTGTATCCTCTACATTGTCGTCGGCAGAGGAGGTTGTTGTTGCTGCTGCATCTTCAGCTTGGAGATCCTTTACTTCGTCATCATTTGCAACTGGAGTATCTTCATTGGTGTCCTTTGGTGGAGTCTTCTTCTTAGGCTTTTTGCTCTTTTTGGCTTTTTTTCCTTTTTACCCTTTTTGCCCTTTTTAGTTTTCTTACCCTTCCTCTTCTTACGTAAACCTCTCAATGCGCCACCTTCTGATAAATCATCTTCTTCACCGTCCTTTACAAGATCGTTCGTTTGTAAAAGAGATACATTGTCACTGACATCCAAAGTTTCAGCCGGATATTCAGATAACAATTCATCCAAACTTCCCTCTTCATCTGAAGGAGCTGGTGATACTTCTCCGCCTTCAAATGTGGGTGGTAATGCCTCGTTTTCCTCTGATGTATCTGGTTGCACATCACTACCCTCAACCGCTGCCTCTTCTAATTTACCGGCCTCTGATTCATCGAGAACTGGTAAAGGTTCATCCTCCTCCTGAATGGTTTCCAATTTAGGCTGATATTTGCCATCTAATACAGGTTTCGCTTCTTCTACAGGTACAGTATTGACATCCTGAACCATTGGTACTTGATCAGTGACTTTGTCTTTGTCGTCCAGTTCCATTGAAGGATTAGCCTCTCCAGATGATGTTACAGCCTTGTCTTCTCCACTTGAGGTCTTTCCACTAGGCGTGGTGGTCTCCTTATTTACTTCCCCCTCCGCTTCCCTGAGATCAGCTACGGGTTCCACTTGAGGTCCAGTACTACTCTCCTTTCCACTCGCCGTGGCGGCCTCTATATTTACCTCACCTCGACTCCCATGGATCGTCTCGGATTCTTCGCCACGATCTCCGGGAGTGGCATTACCGTTTACGGGGAGTGGATTGGAAGAGCTGTCTGCAGGACTGACCTCAGGTGAGACGCCGAGTGGAACAGTAGTTGTGACCTCGGGAGCTGAAAGACCTACGGTGGAGGCGAGTGGACCTTCGGTCGTTAAACTATTGTCGGTATCATTATTTAATTTAGCTTTCTTCTTTGAGGGTAGTGCGGTATCGATATCTCTAATGCGTAGGTACTCGTATTCGTGTACATGTTTATATTTCTTTTGTCCTTTTTTATAATCATCTTGTCCCTTTGTTGTATTTTTAAATTTATGTTTCGATGTACCGGACTTTACATAGACTTTTGATGATTTTTTCTTTATAATCAGGTCTCCATTTTTATTTTTCATGACTTTAACTTTTGATGAGGGTGACTGATCATCTTTGGATGCGGACGATGCAACATCGATGGGTATTTCAACACCTTCTGGTAATGAGGTTACATCAACGACTTCTTTTATAGTTCCCGTTTGTAGATCCTTTTCACTGGCATCACTTCCAGAGGTTACGGTGGAATCTCCATTCGATACATTTTCATCGGTTGCTGTTGTCGTACTTGCATCCGTTTTTGTAGATGGAAGTTCATCACTTGTCGTTAAATCCGTGGTTTGTGTACTTGCATCGGATGTTTGTGGATTTCCTTCCGCTACAACATTCCCTTCAGTTGATGAACTTCCATCTACGCTTGATAGTGGAATGACAACTTCGGGTACAACAACTTTCACTTGTCCATCTTCGACTTTAAATTTGACATCTTCATGTTCGACATTTTCACCAACACTACTATTTGTAGCTGAGGCGAGTGAATTAAAAGAGTTCTCTGCAGGGGGATTAACATTACTTCCACTTTCTTCAGTAACAATTGTATTAACATCTTCATTACTACTGGACATCATACTTGAATCATCATTTACAGACGATTCTGTAGAACTTTCACTTGTAGAAACAGGTACTCCAGTTAAAGATCTGACATCACCACCAACAGTTGAACTATCAGAGCTTACATTATCATTGGATTTAGATTCCATAACTACATTATCCATATTGAATTCAGATGTTGAACCCATAGTACATAAACAATTAGCTGTACCCATTTTACATTTACCATCTCTCATACTAAATGGGCATGGAACTAATTTCTCTTTTGACAACTCCTTATCATTTGTATACTTATGTGCTAATGTAGCCAAATCTTTAGCAGCATCTAATACAACTTCAGGGTCATCTTTTTTACCATTGGCAATACCAACAAAGGTATAAATGACCGGTAATATAATAAACAATTTATTAAATATAGCCATGATTAACAATTATAAATTTATATACAAACATCAAATATGATGTAATTTATACTTAAAAGAGTGATAATCTTTATAAATACGATCTAATGATCATATAATTAATATACACTCTCATATAAATGACTAGTATTATTTTCAATTTAAAAAGAATCTAATCAATAATTTAAATCTAACATGCTCAAATTTCGCACTTGATACAGATTTAGCACATTTTTATCTCAAAAAAATACACCGATGAAAAAAATTCCATAAGAGGTATCTGTACTCATAATGGCACATTTTATAGATTTCTATAAAAAACAAACCAAATATACAGATTAATTAATTTTATCAATTAAATTAATACCAGTTTATCATTATTTACTGTTGAATTAGCTGAATTTTTTAAAATTTATGCATCCATTGATTTCATACGTTGCAATCGTTTCAGCCTGTAAAAAAAGTGATTTTAAAGCCTATAAATCTCAAACATACCTTAATATCTCAGCAGCTTTCTTTCTAGCTTCCTGTATTAATTGTAATTCATCTTCATCATCTTGAGTTGATTGCGGTATGACATCATCAACCTTAACTTCATTCATATGCTTAAACATCGCATTCAAATCATCCTGTGTACTTGAAACACCATCTACAGAAGTAATATCATCTGATATATCTATATTGACATCGGATCTTTCACCTAATGTACTTTCTTTGTCTCCACTTGAGGTCGTCCTGTTGTTGCCACTCGCCATGGTGGCTTCCTTATTTAGTTCTCCCTCCGCTTCCCTGAGATCAGCTACGGGTTCCACTCGAGGTCCAGTACTATTATTCATTCCACTCGCCGTGGTGGCTTCTCTATTTACCTCACCTCGACTCCCATGGATCGTCTCGGATTCTTCGCCACGATCTCCGGGAGTGGCTCTACTCTTTAGAGATAGGTAATTGGAAGAGCTCTCTGCAGGAGAACGCGAGGTTGTAACTTCGGTGGAACGCCTAGTGGAAGAAGAGTTGGATTGGACCTCAGGTGGTGCATCATGGGGTTTTTTATCATCATTATAGTGTTTTTTACCCCCACTTTCCCCCACAATATCATCTATATCCATATCATTGGTTTTGTTATGTTTGCGATATTTTTTATTGCTTGGATAGAAGTTATTGGTGAATGTGGTGAAGCATAATTTATTATTATCATTATCATCTTGTTTATATGTGATATAGTTATGGATATGTAATTCGAGTTCATCTTTTAATTTAATATAATTTTTTAATAAATGGAAACGATATTCACCAAAAAAATCACTTTTATATGAGATTTTATCTAATTGTCTTAAAAAACGTGTAATATTATATCTTTTAACTAAATTTATATTATTATCGAATATATCTAATAATATTTTCCTTTTAAATTCATCAATAGATAATAATAGAGACATTAATGTATTTTTTATTAATTTATTTTTATTTTCACGAAATTTATAAATATTACTACGTAATTTAATAACTTCTGGATGTGTTTTAATAAATTTATCAATTATAATACTATTTGTTATATCATTATTATCATCTAATGATTTAAATAATAATTTATCTCTTTTTATATTTATTCTTAATCTTTTTAACATATCACATATAAATTTATTATATATATATTCTATTGATTCTAATGATAACATATTTTTACCTGTTGATATTTCATTTAATATTAATGTTCTTGTTTTATTTATAGATAATATCAATTCTGATTCCATTGTACTTGATAATGATGAATATTTACCATAATATAATTCACGTATATTACTATAAATCATAAAATCCCATAAATAATCTTTATATCCATTATTATCTATACCTTTCCAAAAATTACTTAATGATAACAAATTCTTATTCTTATTTTTCTTTTCATTAATTACAGGTACATCTTCACCTATATCAAAGTTTATATATATACAAACCAAATAAACATACTATTTATAGTATCAGTTCTATTATAAACATCCTCTTCAACGTCAGTATCGTCCGCAAATAAATCTAAATTCGGTATATTAAGCACATCATCGTCAACATCAACATTAGACATTTTCAAACAAATTTACATTTAAAATCTGTTTTATTTTTAAAATCCCATTGTACAAAACTCTCTAACCAATGTCAAACTGCCACACATACATAGACAACCATCATAGTCTATAATTTTAAATATTCATACATATTCTTTATATTTAATGTATTTTAATATTAGCAAAAGTTTTAATTTCAAAAGTTAATTGTCGTATTAAAACCGTCATTGTAGATTCTAACCAACTAACTACATCCATCTATCGTAATCAATTATTTCTAACATGTATAATTTGTAAATCAATAAATCAATAAAATGGGAGCAAATTCTTCCAGTAATACTACTACTGGAGGTATTTTATCCATAATAATACCATTTCATCATTCATTTAGGTCTCAGAGTACATCGTGTTTACCCGAATGGGCCCGGAGGTACGTTACATGGACTTATTACATTCACAAATTAAATACAATTCCACATTCCATGAAAGATCCATCTATTTCCACCTGAGGTCCAATCCAATTCTCCTTTCCACTTGCCTCCATCGTTGGTCTTGCAGACAGCCCTTTTATTTACTTCTCTCTAAAGAGTATAACCACTCCCAGAGATCGTGGCAAAGCTGAATGTGTTAGGACTTTAACCTCGAGTGGAACCCGCAGCTGATCTCAGGGAAGCGGAGGGATAGGTATATAGAGGAGGCTCCACGCCAGTGGAATGGACGGTAGGATTGTAACATCAGGTGGAAGCTGTCTCCATGACAAGGAAAGGATTTCAGGTGAATCAAACGGCAGGACGAAGATATATTATGTATTTTTATATATGTTATGTATAGAATCGGTTGGTATAGAGGTATTTTTCGATTATATATTGGAGGCGGATGGTAATTCGTATAATGATGATAGTGATGAGACATTGAATCATTTTACTGATTATATTGGTAGTCAGGAGGGTAAAGAGGTGAATTTAACGGTATATAATGCTAGAAAGAAGACTGTACGTACTGTAACAATTGTACCTAGGAAATGGAATGGTATAGGTTTATTAGGATTGACTGTTAAATTTGGTGAATTTACTGCAATGGATGAGGGTGTACGTGTAGTTATGGTACATGATGGTTCACCAGCAGCTAAAGCTAATTTATTACCAATAACAGATTATTTATTGGGTACATCATTACAATTATTTATTGATTTAGATTGTGTAAGGATACATGCAGCTGATCGTATAGGTGAACTTGTACACTTATGGGTATATAATTCTATAACTGAAACTATTAGGAAAACTGTTATTATACCAAATGAAGAATGGGGTGGACAAGGTACATTAGGATGTGATTTGGCCAATGGTTATATACATCGTATACCATATGTTAAATCTATATGGAGTATACCAAGCATTGAAGAAATACAACATTCAGAAAATGGGGAAGAAAGTATTGAACTTGAAATGAATAACACAAACACTAATAATAAAAATAATGATGAACCATATCTTCCACCATCAATCGTAGATCTCGAATTATCCTCCGCTATAGAAAAAGATACAGACACATAATATTTAATATTATTTTCTTTATACACATTCTCCATACAAATAGCAATATCTCTTCTATTCTTCCACCCTTTGTCTGACACTCCACTTGAGATCAATACTCTACATCTCTCCCACTCGCCGTTCCACTTGAGGTTACCTCCACCGTTGGTCTTGCAGACAGCTCTTCTAATTACTATCTCTGAAGAGTAGAGCCACTCCCGGAGATCGTGGCAGAAGTGGAAAACCCGTAGCTGATCTACGGGAGCTGCAAGGGGAGGTAATTAGAAAAGGCCTCCACGGCGAGTGGAAAGGAAGTGAATGTGATCACATATGTAGATATGACGGAGGATTCTATATTTATATTATCTATGATTTGGACTTTCGATCAATGTTAGACTATATTGAAGCCAAAGTATGAATCATGGGCATTTGGTGCCATATTTGGAGCGGCTAATAATGATATTATCGCAAATCCAACAGGCATCCAATATACCTGGAACGATCAAGCTGGTAGTCCTAGCAATACTAGTACTAAAACTGTTAGTGCTGATGATGATAAAGGTAATAGGACAACTGCAATAGGTAAATTAGCTGGTAAACTTAATAATACAGATAACGGTGTTGGCGGGAAACTTGGAGGAGCCTGGCCGAGTAATATGGATAAATTATCCAACCATCCTTTTCAGGTACCAGTTATTATATTATCTGTTGTTGGAGGAGTATTGATTTTCATGTTAATATTTGCGATATCCTCAGTTAGCGGGGACACTGATGACGAGTTGTTTATAATTATTGGTATATCATCTTCTGTATTAACTATAATTTCTATACTCGCTGGTCTATTGCCATCAAACTATGAGGATAAGAAAAATCTTAAAGAAATATCATTAGAATATTACAATTTTACACAGATATATGAAAGCAAAACTAGTACTAGTACAGTTCCTGGTGCTACTGAGAATACTGATCCAGGTGATAAATCCGGTGGTAATAAAAAAATTGACGCCACAAGTGTTAAAGATAATAATCATTTCAAGACGAATGACAATGATCCACAACATGCTCCTAAAATTAGAGTTAAAACTAATATTAGTACTCAAACGTTGGGTATAGCTAAGGCTAATATTATTGCAGTTATTGGGAATTATTTTCCTTTTTATTGTTAAGATGACCAATATGGATTAAGTTTCTAACCGGCGGATTATGGACTTGGGATCAAGTAAGTCAAATGATGCCTCCACCACCATTGAATCTGGATGAAATAGGTAAAGACCCAGCTGGTAGCTCTCAAACCGAAGTTGAAATACAGATTAGTCAGACGGATAATTATACAAGTGGTACTACAGTTAAAGCTTCTACAATGGCTAATAATCCCAAGAGTGGTTTCAAGAGATATACACATTATATCGGTGAAAATAAATTTACACTGAAGCGAATTAAAAAGGACGCCAGTACCAATCTTACAGGTGCTCTAGATAATAATATAACTACAGCTAATACCAGATTTGTTCACGTATATCATGGTGGACCTAATACCAATACACCGTTGCTAATAGCTATCAAAGGAACTAGTTGGGAATATTATAGTAATGATAATCCAAATAATGCTAATAATAGAAATTGGACCTCAGTTACCATTACTGTAGATCCTGACGGCACTTCCAATGGTCCATTCTTAGTCGAATTGGATAAACTTAATGATAAGGCCAATGGACAAACGGTCATTCATTTAGAGAAGACGGATACCGTGGGAGTAATTGAATCCAGTGGTAATAAGAATTATTATACTGGTCCAAGTAGTGGTACGATAACAATTACTGTTGCTCAGGCCAGCAATAACGTACCTGATGGATATGTGGCGTATGAGCATAAATGTACTGGTAATCTCACTAATGTTACATTTAAACATAATGGAAATCCCATAAAATGGAAAGGTTCAGATAGTGAATATATAACTATTGAAAAGAGTAAGAAAGTATGGGTATTTTATAGAGATGGGGATTTGGATAAGCCTCTACTATTGTACTTTAAGAAGGGCACAAGTAGTAGTGCTACGGATAATTGGTACGGTAAAGGTATGAAGTGGATATTCCAGGACAAATTGAAAGGAGTAGATGCATCAACAAGTCTACCTGGCGGTAATGATAAGAATAAAATTGCTTCTAAGCTCAATGAGATGGTTAGACAGGGTACTTTTAAAGAATTGAGCTATGAATCATATTCGTGTTCATAATCGCTGCGACAAAGAATCTACTGATGAATCTCCTCCTAGCGGTAAAATTAAAGTTGATACCATCGGTGAAAATAAACCATTTTTGGTCGACGGTAGAACATCCGGCAGAATTAATTTTAATATTGAATTTCCACGATCTCCGGGAGTGGCTATACTCTTTAGAGATAGGTAATTGGAAGAAGCCACCACGGCGAGTGGAATAGATGTTGTATAATATACGGTGGAGGTAACCTCAAGTGGAGGACTTTTGTGTATAATTAGATTAGTATTTTTTTCATGAGTGTGAGTTCATTTTGTAGAAAGTTGTGGGTCCATCGAGTATTTTCGAAATTCATTGAGATTTTATCATAATCGCAATCTGTATAATGATTATAATTGGGATGTAATTTTCTTAGAGATGGAATTGATGATAATGAAAATTCACAACGTTCAATAGGATCCCATTGTAATTCATTTATATTTAATTTCAATTTTCCTTTAATTAATTTAAATGATAAATCAATTTCTAATTTTAATGATTCAATTAATATTTCATTCATAATTGTTTTATAAAGTATCAATTCAGATGAATCTTTTACTGTATTCACATATTTATAACGCATCTGCTGTAATAAACTCCATTGACGCGGACTTATTTGACCACTCTTTAATGACTCCAATTTACATAGTCGAACACCATTCAACAACTCCATACTTTTCTGTAATATCAATATTATATCATATCAATCACCAATCCACTCGAGGTCCAATCTAACTCTCTTCCTCTTGCAGAGAGCTCTTCCAATTACCTATCTCTAAAGAGTAAAGCCACTCCCAGAGATCGTGGCGAAGATGAAGGTATGGATTGGACCTCAAGTGGAACCTGGAAGCGATCTACGGGAGCTGGAAGGGGAAGTAAATAGAGGAGCTGTCTGCAAGACAACGAAAGTTGGAGATGAGGTTAGAGATTGTACTTCGAGTGAAAAAGATGGGGGTAGATGTTGGGTATTGGTGGGGTAGCGAAGAAAATGATAATACAATTTTCCTCGCTAAAAAAATTTTCTCCGCCTTCGGCGGAGGTTTTATTTCCCCCTTCGGGTAT